>JASAMV010000620.1:0-115860 GCA_030248065.1 Rhynchonema sp. JSB1_4
CAAATGGCATGGCTCTTGCCAGCCATAAGAGCGTCACAGTAAGGCTTGGGAATCGCCCCCAAGTCCCCCCTGTCTATTTTTGTGGGAATGAGCAAATTATTTCACCACCCCATGTCCGGGACTTGGGTGTCTTAATAGACCAACAAAACTTAAAGTTTGAGTCACATGTTGGTAAAATTGTGGCTGACGCCAGCAGAATGGAGAAGACCATCCGCCGAAACTTTCACAGTCGAAATCGCGACTTCCTCCGAAAACTTTATTTGGCCTATGTCTGCCCTTTACTGGAATTTTCCATGTCCATTTGGTCCCCTCAAAATGTCACTTTAGCTAAAAACATTGAAAAAATTCAACGTCGGTTCACCTACTATTT
This sequence comes from Rhynchonema sp. JSB1_4, assembly GCA_030248065.1. Taxonomy (NCBI): domain Eukaryota; kingdom Metazoa; phylum Nematoda; class Chromadorea; order Monhysterida; family Xyalidae; genus Rhynchonema; species Rhynchonema sp. JSB1_4. The sequence goes on from JASAMV010000620.1 coordinate 371, forward strand.
ACCTGGCATGCAGACACTGTCTTACCAACAGCGTTTGCATGCCCTAAATTTAGACCCCTAATTTATCGCCGGACCGTGAACGATCTTGTGCTCGTGTACAAAGTCGTTCATGGTCTCATACCTGGGGTAACCAAGGAATCCTTCTTTCCATCTCGTGACACCGGCCGCCCAACCCGAGGGCACTCCCACAGTTTGTGTCGAGTCCATGGCGCGGGTGCAGACTTGTCCGGATACTGGGCCTATCGTGTCGTGGACCTCTGGAACAGGCTACCAGAGGGCGTCGTCTCTGCTGCCTCAATTGCGGCCTTTAAATCTAAACTAAACTCACGTGGTCGAGACGTAGTTTCTCGCCATATTTCAACAAAATTCTCAGCCGTCGTTGACTGATCTCCTCAGTCACTGGGTTGCTGCTTTTCAGATAATCATCTATATTCCGTCATCCGTTGCCGACTTTATTGCTCGTTACGTTTGTTCTCTTCATTACCAGTAGTTTGGTTGGTTGAATCTCGCCGGTACGTTTTCTTTGTCGTTTGTTCGTCATGTTCACATTTTCGTTTATTAATACTCATGTTCACTTTTTTAGGGTTTCTCCGGATCTTGTGTAAAGGTCTTTGCGAAAGCGTGCAGATAAAATTTGAATTTGAACCTGAAGCAGAGCAGAGCACGCGAGCTACGAGCAGAGGTGGTGTCAGTCACTTGGGCTCGGGCCTGGGAGCACTTTCTATTTCATACAATAAAAACTTACAAATTGTAGCCAAAAGTTACAAGCAATTGTAAATCCACTTTCCACAATAATTTTGTATCCAGTTACAATTTTTGTAGCTGGATACAATAGAGCTGAAAATGTTTCGATGGCACGATTTTCTTTCGCTTAGGCAACCATGAAAACGCATGTTTGATAAAATTAGTTTCCAATAAATTGCTTCTAGAGATGACAAACATTATTTAAAAAATCGGGCCCGGGTCAAATAATGGATAAACAATTAAATTGTGTCGAGTTAGGACGGTCTCACCGGTGTGCACCCAGCTACAATTTTTCTCTTTCTTACAATGCGAGTTACAAAATTTTCTTTTGTAGCTGGATACAATTGTACCCAGTTACAATTGTAACTTGTTACAATTGTATCACTCACAATTGTAACTGCGTGAAGTGACTTTTGTACCAGGGTACAAATTGTAGCGTTTTTTTGTAAGAACTTACAATTTGTATCAAATAGAAAGTGCTCCGGTCGGCTTGGCCGGCCCGGCCCGACCCGCAACCCCTGACAGGTTGGCCCGTCCCGGCCCGATTTTTTACCAATTTTTACTGGACGTTTTGGTTTTTACTGGCGGACGAAAAAAAACGTTTTTTTTCACGAAAAAAAACGAAAAAAAACCGGGTCCATGTGGGATGTGAAAAAACCGAAAAACCTCAGCCTCCGGGAAACATCGGTCTTTTTTCACGAAATTTTCCAATTTTTGACAAAAGTTGGGAAAATTTTTCTCCAGAACATCTTTGGTAGTGCGCGGACGACGTTAATGTGGCTTGACACGCTAAACTCGGTACCGGTAAACAGTGTAGTGGCAGGCCCATGTGTGGGAGGTAAGTATGATGCGGGGTTGGGGCCGGAAGCGTGAGAGGTATGATTTTGGTCACCCAAAAAGGCGAAAAAACACCGTTTTTGTGATACAATTTTGGCCAAAAATTGAGGTAAAAATAGTACTTTTCGAAATTTTCGCCGAAAATCGCCTAAAAATAGGTATTATGGGTGGGTTTGCGCGCTGAGCGCGCGATTTTTGGGAAAATAAGGTCGAAAAACACCGAATTTTGCCTTAAAAAGGTATAAAATTGTTTGTGAGAGGTATGATTTGGAGTTGTGAGAGGTAAGTACTCAACCCCCCTCGGGTTTTGTGGTAGGTAAGTACTCAGAGGGGGGTAACCCCCCCAACCCCCCCGGCCACTACTATGCCGGTAAACATTAACAGATGACGTAATCGAGACCCCGAATATCAGCAAATCTCTGCATTCCGGCCATTTTCATAGGCAGCCAGTGAAAATGTCAACTTCACTACCGGTCACGTGCCCAGAGTGCGGGCGCGAGTTCTCAAATCGTCACTTGATGCTCAAGCATTTCAAATTGCAACATCCGCGACAAAAATTCTACTCGTGCGATAATTGTGCGCGGCAATTCAAATATGACCGGCAGTTGAAGGCACACAAACGACAAGCGCATGCAAATGCTTCAAGACCGGTGCAGTGTCCGCATGAATGCTCGGTGTGTGGCTATGCCACCAAAGAGCTCTCATCGATGCGCTACCATCAAATTGAATTGCACGGAAGCACGAACGCGTTCAAGTGTTAGTCGTTGGATTGAGAATTTTGGTTTACGAGATCGGTCAGTTTGTTGTTCTTCACCGCTGTTGATTTCTCACTTGTGAAACCTTGGTAACCATTGCATATGGCCTTTTTACCAAAATAGAAATCGAAGTTCGGATTTGCAGAGGCAAGCGCCAAGCTCATTCAAGTGAGTGGAGCTTGGGTTTGGTCATTTCCCCGATGGGCATGATAACAACGAACAGTTTTCAGACAGTGGTGCTCACTTTGTGCATCTATACCTGTACTTCCGTATCGTGCAATTTTTTGTCTGTTCATTGACAACACACAATAGATGACCAATAATATAATGTATTTTTTTGCAGATGTGAGTCCAAGTAAACTTCGCTTGTTCTCGTGTCCCGATTGCGACAAACAATTCCGAACGCAAAACGGTCTTGACGGACACTATGTGGTGCATTCGGGCACGAAAATGTTTCAATGTAATATTTGCAACAGACAATTAGCGGACGCGTTAGTCCACTTTCCCATTGTTGAGCAATGTCGTTTTGTTTCTGTGGTGTTTTGGTCTCAAGACCAGGGGGGGGCAACCCCACAAACCCGGGGACCCAACACACAAACCCCCCCCCCCCCCCCCCCCCCCCCCCCATGTCCACCGCCTGCACGTCTTCTGTATGTGTAAATGGCGTTCGTTATAGCCTTTGGATAAAAAAGGCGCTAAATTGCCCTCCAGCACAACGCCTAGGGCATCTAGAGGTGTCACAAGATTGGTGATGAAGTTGACCGAGGCCTAAGTGTCTTGATCACCTGAATTTTCAAGGGAGGATATATCGAGAATGTCGAAAATAGTAAAATAGAAGATCCTGAAATATACTCAATTCAAAAACGCGACGTGACCGCAGATTAGGTACCCAGATTCTATCCAATCCGGCCACCAGGTTTGCTGTCGCCGATCGTAATTTTGGTGCATTTGTTTCATGATGAACGTCGTTATTTATTGTTTTCCTAACATTTTCACCAGTTTCCAGGTACACCCTTCACTGTCACAAACAATCGCACAACGAGCCGATCTACGAGTGTGCGGTGTGTTCGGCCGTGTTTGCAACAATCCGTCAATTGAGGTTGCACGAACGCGACCTGCATCCGAACAGCGATGGCGTGAGACGCAAAAAGGTCTACCGTTCGTACGCTTGCGACCGATGCGACTTCAAATGTCAGGGCATGTCGAATCTAAAGGTATAGAGTTTGCGCGAGTCTTCGTGACTTGATACATGACGAACTGTCATGCTAATTTCGATTGAACATTCATTTCTTTATGACCGGTATGTTCTTTGCTGGCAATGGTCTCGCGGGCTCGGTTGGCTCAGTGGTCGGTTTGGGGCATAGTTTTTTTTAAATTCACTGGGTGCAACTTGCACTCATAATTGTGTCTTATGAACAAAATGTAAAAAATCTAGGTGCGAGTTGCACCTAACGTCCAATTTTTCCTAGGTGCAATTCTGAAATTTTAAATTGCAAATTGCACCTAAAAAGTGTCTAAAAACCTATGATTTGGGGGATGGATTTTTTTTTAAATTCCCTTATTTTTGGCAGCTTGATATTTGTTCCCAGATATAACGTTGTCCTGCCAAAGATACCGACCATACCCGACCTTAATGCCACCATATACTGCCATACAATACTTCAATTTGAAACATCACACGCAGAAACACGTCTGGCTGAAGCACACGGCCGACTCGGTGACGCGGCAATTCAAATGCGATCAGTGCGCACGGGCGTTCAAGACCACACAGGCGTTGAGATACCACCATCAGAATGTGCACCTACGCGCAGCTGCCAAGCACATGTGCCATATTTGTGGAATGCGGTTCCATCTGAAGTGTCGCTTGAAGATGCATTTGAAATACACTGTAGGTGAAGCCGAACTCAATGCGCCGGGCACATTCACTTTTGTTTGCCTCGAAATAGTGGAAGGAACTCATGTAGAAATGTTCATGGATATAAACTTGGTCCAAACTTAACTTCCTGACCGGGTACTCTACACATGTGATTGTGACTATCTTTATTTCGGTCGAAGGTCACAGGAATCTTGATCCAGAACTTTGTTCAATAAACGAGGCAATGTTTCAGAAACACTCCAAGTCTTTTCTTATCAAAACGGAGCCGGATCCTGAAAGTCAACCGCGAGTCACTCGCAACAAAAGGGCAACAGGCGCCTCGGGCAGGGAAGTGAATTACGCCGTAAGTCGTCGTTCATTTTCTTTTGATAATCTTTTGTCCGGGAATTTTAGACAAATCAAGCCAATTAGCGTTTTAGGAACTGAGCGAATCGGAGTGGTCAGAGCCGGCAAGTGAAGCATCGATCATCAAAAAGAAGCGGGTACAAGTCGCTGTGAAAAATGCAGTCATTCAGGCAGGATAAACTTCTATGATCTATATGTTCGACGAAAAACTTGAGTGAGACTGCGTTTCAGGAAAGCGTCAGTGTGGTCAAAACAGAGCCAACGTCGGGCGGCGTGGTGCTTGTTGTCAAAAAGAATAGATCAAAAGGAGTCAGAGCGAAAGCAACGAACAACACAGTTGTCAGAACATTTCGCTGTGGAAAGTGCGAAAAGTATTTCAAATCGGAAGCGGCTCTGCTTCGGCACGGTGTTTTTCATCAAGTACTGTTGGGGCTGGCCGCTACAACCACAAAATATCCAGCGAAACGTCAATTCCTTCACTGCTATCCGTGTAAAGGACGGTTTTCATTTCGGCGCAATTTCGAGCATCATCAACGGCAATGTAAAGCGCATGTCGTGCAGAGCAGCACGCCTAGAATGAAGTATTGCTGCCTAATATGCGGTGAAATATTCGAAACCCTGCTTGCCAGAGAGGCCCACACAAGGGCGCATCACCCAGAACGGATACCGTCGTTGACAGGTCGTCAGGTACCGTCACTAACGTGTCGCCAGATGCCGGCACTAACGGGCCGTCAGGTACCGTCACTAGCGGGCCGTCAGGTGCCGTCAGTAACGAGACGTCAGCAGAAAGTGTACGTGGTGCCTCGCAAGAGCACATCAGCGCAGAACATTGAGCGCATCAGGCAACTGAAACATCAGCGAACTGCTTCTGTGGTTGTGCGAACAACCTCTGACTCGGTTGCCAGCGCAGCAGGCGATTCACCACAATGTGCGTACATGTGCTTGCAATGTCAACAGATGTTTCGTGACCCGAAAGAATTGGTCGAACATCGTAAATCACATGAAACAACGATTGAGCCACCTCATACCACAACGACTTGTCATGACGAAGACGATATGAAACCAGGCGCTGAACTATTGAAACATCACGAAGCTGGCGCAGGTCAAACACAGTTCTTGCCTGCTATTGTCAAGACTGAGCAGGAATTGCTTGATTAGGTATTATGTTATTAATTGATTGTGTGTAAATGTGTTGTGTTGCACTTTTATTTCCTCTTTGAACCAACGTGATAACGCTTGCTTTTTTGTTTCTAATTTGTTCTTTCGAACAAACAAATGAACCGAAATGTTGTCAGACATCGTGCACTTCGAGTTCTGTGCTAATCGTCGTGTTTAGCGATGGCGCCCGACCATTCCTCGCGTGGTCCGTATCTGAATATTACCTTTTGAGTGAATTCATTCACATTAGTAGTCACAGTAGTTCGACCGTCGGCTCAACGTTTTCAGTCACTCGCTGCCTACCTTGCGAAACATCAGCTTGATGAGCGCACAAGCTGGTCTTGGTCTTGGTCTAACAGGCAAACTTGTTGTGGTGACCGGTGCAGCATCGGGCATTGGCCGTGCGTGTGCAGTGTTGTGTGCCAAGGAAGGGGCCAGAGTGATCGGTGTGGATAAAGAGGATGTGAAAATCGATGAATTAATGTCAGATTTAATCCGTTTTTTTATTGTTTTTCTTCAGCTTCACATCGTCAATCTCAATTTGATTTGCTCGCTTGCAGTGGTCCCGATCATATGCAGTGCAAATGCGACGTTTCCGATTCAACCGCTGTCGAGCAACTGGCGAACGACATTAATAGGTTTATTTGGCAATTCACGGATAATCTTTTTGTATCAGTTGTGGCAGTTTATAGCTCACCACTGGAGGTGATATCAAACTTGGTGATCAGTAAAAATTGTTTCTAGATACAGTAGCTGCAAGGTGATAAAATGCTTTTACGCTGGCGAAAATTGACACATCAGTAAATCTCGAAGTGTCCAAAATGCAAAAGTCACGGGCAAAACCGAGCCCTACCGATCACCGACTCTAATATTCCTCAAAGTTCCTCTTCAAAAACTGATCAAGTTAGCGGAACAACAATATTGCGCATCGCACAGCCACTACAATCGCTGCCCTGACTCTGTGATTCACAGTGCTGGTATTGTGGGCACGGTGAAAGGATTGGAGGTCGGTGCGAGCATTTCTTTTTAAAAAATTCTACTTTTGGTTGTCTTGATCTACCCCCACTTCCAGCCATGCAAATTTTAGGGAACGACGGAAGAGATGTTTGACAAAATTCTCAGCACAAACATGAAAGGCACGTTCCTGATCAATCGCAAGTTCGCATTGCTGATGAAACATCATCAAATCAGGGGATCGATTGTGAATGTCTCAAGCACCGGAGTGAATGGATGCAGGCAAGGCCCATGTATATCTATGACACCAGTTGCTGATTTTCCATTCCAAACTTCAGAAATTTGTCATGCTGTACATAGGTGTCATTTTTTAGCCGATTCCCAGCGTATTGTGCGTCAAAAGCGGCTCAAGTTGGATGGACTAAATCATTGGCAAAGGAATTCGCACCGATTGGTATCCGATTCAACACAGTGCATCCGGGCATAACTGGTGTGGTGAGCATGCTGATGTTTTCAACATGTTGAGTCTGACCTTAGTCAGTCAAGTGACGAAATCCAATATTTATCCCAACTTTCTGGACAGTTCTGATTGCGAACAGCATGCATGGAACACAAAAAGTCGCGCGACCAAGCAAGACCGAACCAATCATAAGAGTTGTCTACCAACTAAACCTGAGCCCCGTGATGTTTCATTCGCAGACACACCCATTCTAATGCATTCTGGCGTGACGCCTGAGGAATTCAACAGCGATCCAGTGTTGCGACCACCGATACCGATGGGTCGATTAGCCCAACCCATCGAAGTGGCACAACTGTGCGCATTTCTGATCAGTGATCGAGCCTCTTACATCAGTGGATCGTGTCATGTGGTGCACGGCGCACAGGATTGACTGACTGTGTCTAGTTTTGTGAAAATTTATGTTTGACTGCCGTGTACCATCTTTATCGTGACACTTTCTGTGACGTAGCGTCTGCATAATGAACATTTTGAGGAATAGTCAGCGCCCGTCCACGACCTGAGCGTCCAATAACCACCGCTCTGTGGTGAACAGTCTCTGGTAACTGAAAGTGACGGGTCCTGACTCTCCTCTCCATCGTGTGTCTATGAAGAGGGTAGCATACCGTATTAAGTAAGCATCTCTTGTCAATTGATTATCTCTATACGCTTTTTGTTTTTGTGTCCTCGGCATACGTTTCAGTATTTTGTTGTCATCTTGACGAATCTCAATATTTTTGTGCAATAAAAATATACGAAGCAAACAAATATCACTAATATGCATGCAAGGAAAGACCACACGACGAACCTGAACGAACAGTTCGGCCTTGATCAGTGTCATTGCAATCGAATGCACCAGGTCCGTATTCTCCATAATATTGGGATGGTCGGTGACGACGCGTGCGGCGCGCACGGGCAGATTGGCTTTGAGGTACAGGTCGATCGCCGATATGAAGTCGCCTTCTTTCTCTTTGATCTGTGTGGGTGTGTGAAACATTTGTGTGGCAAGGAACACCATTTTTCTCCTGCAGTACATCTCACTGTAGAAAAAATTCCTGGCGGGTAACATTCTAACAAGCATGCTGCATGGTTTACCTCAGCAGCCCGCTCATCTTGACCCGTGTCGGCCAAATGTCTGTAATATTTGGTCTTCAGATCCTCCAGCTGAGCGTAGCCCTAAAATTTTTCCTTTTTATGTCAAAAATATCAGACGAATGACAAACATGGTTCTGTGGTCACAATAAATCACCAACTCTCGACTCGGCCAGCGTCATAGCATCGTCCCATTTGTGCAACTTTTTGTACATGTCGATTGCCTCTTCGATAGCGTTCTACAATCGCAAACAAACGATTGTTGAGAAAATACCGTCCACCCACACACAATAGTCACTCTTGCCAACCTGTTCCAAATAAATGCGTTCCGCTTCTCTGAAATCCCTCGCCATCACGGCCAGTCGGGCTCGGACGCGATAGAACTGAGTGCCGTCACCACCCTAAATTTCCAAGGGTATGTTAAGTTCTTCTGTGCGAAACCTAAGCTGAGCGTGCATGGATGCACTGCACTTACGATCTGTTTAGAGGCCTCTTTGGCAATTGTGATTGTTTCGTCCAAATATCGCACTCTGGCCACGTCAACCAGCGCTGCGTATGCTCTGCAGCCAATTGAACACATGATGTCACGCACTCTAATTCCAATCAGCGAACAGTTGTTGCCGGCAAACAACTTTCACAGTCATTTCAGTTTCGAGCTGTTATTGTGATACAAATAGTGCCGTGATCAAGCCAGCCGGCCAGACCAATCGATGAATTATATGATCGAAAACCAAGCCAACCGTTTCGCAACATGCAGTTGTTTCTGTTCAATTGCGACACGTGCCAACTGTCGCCACATGGCCTCGGTGTCGGGCGCCACGTCGAATTGTTCCAAATACGCCACCGCACGCGCAAAGTCCATGTCATCGATGGCAGTACCGAACTCGATCAGGCCCTCGTCGAGGTCGTATGGAACCTGCAACGGGAACTGAACTTTGGGCCGGACTGACGACGGCTGTTGACAAAAGTTGCTGACAAAATTATCAAAAAATCAAATGAACGCGTGTGTGAACGCGACACCGGCAACAACTATTCGTCTTTTTGGCAAAAACACAGTCTTTGTAGGTACATGCCTGTTGTGTGCCTTCTTGCACTAGTACGCACGTTTTGCCGTCGGCTCGCACCAAATCTGTGATGTCGCCCTGAAAATCAGGCAAACGTTTCTGCATTCTAATTCAAATTTCTGATCATATACTGTCCAACCCCATTCTATCACAATGTTCATATACTGCACAAGTCCAACCTTTATTGGGAAAGTGGTGACCCGATCTGGTGAATCTGCATTGTACCAAACACACAGCGAGTCGCGGTTCTGCGCCACTATCACGTCGCTGCTTGGCACCCACTGCGATTATATGTACAGAATTTGAAACATCAACTTGGACAATCTCCGGAATAAAATAGAAAGCCGATCAACCTCAACAAACGAGCAATAGGTGATCATGTTTGTCTTTTGTTCGCTCTCCACATTGTACAAACTCAGTCGATATCGTTTGTCTCTGTACAACAATTTGCGTCCGGTCTCGTTCAACTAAAAGTCGACAATTCCGTCTCTAACGTTGTTATGAGAGCTACAGTACATATTTGATTTGATTTTTCTCAATTATACTTGCCTCGAGCCAGTCGATCTTATAATCGTGGTCTACTTGGGCGATTGTGCTGTTGTATGACAGATCAGCTGAAATAAACAGGCAACCAATCGATCGCTTTTCAAATCATCAATCAGATAATCACTGACTGATATTGATAGTTTTCGCATCGACCAAGTAGGCGATTCGTTTATTCTCCATCTCACCCTTGTACCATCGTTCATTCAATCGCACACTGATCAAATGTGGGTTCATGTGCTCGGTCCGAACCGAACCCAGAATCGAATCGATGCCATATTCGATCAAAGTCAGCTCACCGGCGTTGAAAATCATCGCAACCTGAATCAACAAGGACAACAGTACGTCGTGTGAACATCAAGCTCGGCCGGGGTTGGACGAGGACTTTGAGTTTGGCCAGATTTGCATCACTGTAGATGTTCGGCAGTTTTTCGAATGGCAAACATTAGGTCGTCAATCATCATGCACTAATAAATAGGTAGCTGTCACACAATTATTGTCTCAAAACTTCCCCGAAGACGCTCAACCATAATCAGGGCAAACCCAAGGTCCAACACCGAGCAGATAGAGGTTGGTGCCTTAATTTGTTATTTGATTTTTGCTTTGAAAACATCATGAAATTAAATATATCATTCCTCCGTTCATCAACCGACATTTTCAATGTCGAAATAGTATTTCTCGTTTCCGCTAAACGTCCACGGCACTTCACTGCTTGCACCAGTGTCAATGTCGGCTAATAGGAGTGTCTCATTGGTTTGTGCCATCACGTAACGGTCGTGACCGAACACCTGCATAAATTGGCTGATTGTAAAATGGTTGGCGACACGCTCGACTACCTGTATCAACTTTGCATGTGCGCTACAAAATTTATTTTTAATTGAATTTTGTTATGGAACGTTTCACAGCGTGTCAAAAAATGGTGTTCGAACGCCACAACGCAAAATGCGATCAGTGAAAAATTACGTGCATTTTAGAAATATGTAGTGCGAGTGAAAAAGACAGCATCCTCACCCAGCTCCAGTTTAATCTCATATCAGTCAAGGATGAAGCAAGTCAAATGTAATATATAATGCCAGCCTCACTCCGGTGACTTATCGAGAACCCGAGGCCAATGAATGTATAGCAAACAAGCCATGAATCTGCGCACCTTTATGTCCCCGATTTCATATCCGTGTGCGGATCTCAGAACAGCGCGTCGTCCATCCTCGATGTGTTTGATAATCACCTGAAACATTCTATTTGACGTTGATCTATAAAACAGACCAAACGTAAACACCAATAGCCCAAAACAAGCGCACATGACTCGGTCCGACGAAAGTCGTCTCGAACTTTTTCTTCAGCATCGATCGTTTCAGACTGCAGTCGAATAGTTCCACTGAGCCGCACAACGTGCCCTGGAATAGGTATCGATCACAAGATATCTTAATGGCCATTGAGGCACTAACCCATTACTGTTGACTGGTGATCCAAACCAACGTGCTGCCCCCAATACACTCACACAAGCCACTTTCGATCCATCCGCCTTCCAGGCCAGCGTGTTGATTGTGTACAAATGTTTGATTTCTTTCAACACGCTCTCGTCCCACGCGCCCCTTCTGATGTTCCAATTGAACAATCGAAGTCGATCGAAACTGCCCAGCACGAATGCCTGTCCGGATGGGCTGACAACGGCAACGTTGTATGATGTTTCGTCGTCTTCCTGCAGAAGAAAGAAGATGGAATCACCAGTGACACTTTGTTCTATCATGAAACATCAATCTCTGTAGCTCTTGGATACGGCAGGGGTATACTTTTCTGGTATCGATAGGGACTCTTAATTGATTTTCGCTGTAGTTTCCCTCCAGTTGAAGTACCCGGTTTCCCAGAGTCCGCACCTTGGACATTTTTGGTTCTGCCTAGGCCCATGCCGAATGCACTTTCGAAAGCGTGCGCAGTACAAACCTTTGAGTAATCGAATTGTTGCAACAGCCGCCCATCGTGTGTGTTGTAGGACATGACACGTTTGTCACAACCAGCTGCGATAATGGACTGCTCACACCAACCCAGTGCGTAGGGGGGACACGAATGTTGGCAGATTCGTTGCTGCAGCAAGAACACACCAGTTGTATCATCACTGTCATGCACTCTCCGATGGGCATCATTAACAACGGAATATTAAGTCGAACGCAAAACCCAACGCTGCTTCGAGATACACTGCTATGTACAATTTGGACAATATAATGACACCTGAGTTGTCGAGACCGAAAGTTGCCTGATTGTCAAGGGAGATGCTTGTTTACCTGTGAGCCAGTGTCAAACGTGTAGCACACTATCGAACCATCTGCGTGACCGGACACGAACTGGCGACGGTCGGGACTGAAATCGTACACTATGCGATTTGACCTTGGAAGTCCAGGCAAGAGCTGCCAAGGGTTAGGTTTAAGAACGTTGTTGCTAGAACTGAAACTTTTGGACATGAGTTAGGTTTCGGGCGAAGAAGAGAAACCATAATGGTTGCTATGTAAAGACCGGTGCCCGCCCAACTCAACATGTTTCTGTGACCCGGTGCTATAACCAAACAACCGTCACAAAGCGGGACGAACCTGGCACTGAGCGATATGACAAAGACGCCAGTTGAGTAAAGCGTTGACGACTTGTTCGTTTTCACATGACACAATCGCACTTTTCCGTCTAAGGTGCCTAAAACGACGCCAATATCGCCCGGCCAGATGACACACGTGACCGGACTCGGCTGTTGGAACTTGTTACAGATCACTTTCTTCTCGCCCCTGAAACATCAGATTGATGACAAGCGTGAGGCTCTGGTAAGGCCTGCTGGGTTTGTCGGGCAAACCCGGTTTTTGTGATTTCACGAATTTCGACCAGAGAAAAAGTTTGTGGGCATTCAGCAGCTGCAATGGAAGTTCAAAACTTGTGGGATCAAAGTGTCGATGCATTATGCAAAAACATCAACTGACCACTGTACACGTACAGTCCAACACCCGATCACTGAGTTATTGAATTTTAAATTAACGACAACAGACATGTACCACGGTTCATGTCATGAAGCACAAAGATAACGCTTTATGCAACATCTAACCATCCATCTCCGATCTTATAGACGAACAAAATGCAATCGGTCTGCCCGACGGCCAGTTTGGTGGAGTCCGGCGAAAACGCCATGCCCTTGACGATGTAGCTTTTCTTGCCCCACTGAAATTCGTAAAAACGTCAGTTGTACCGTGCACGTGCATGTCATGTGAGGGCAAAACCAAAAGGCCAAGCGTCAGCACCGGACCCGCAGATTATACATAAATGTACTGAAATGTGGTAACTGTGCTTGTGCGGTTGTGCAAAGCCTATCAAATCGGCGACCAAGTGCCCGTTCTGTTTGCCCCACAAACAACAGGTTATCCAACCTTGGCGTCGATAGGTTTCGTCGAGAATTTATCCCTTCGTTCGCATTGTTCGTCGTACAGCGAAATCACGCGATCCGCAGCGCACACGGCCAGTTTCGCGCTGTTCGGTGACCAGGCCAAGGCTGCGATCTTGGCCGCACCGTCCTGCGCCGGCACCAGGTTGCGATAGTAGCGCAATTGCATTTATATGCTTTCTCAAGCTGTTTTCTGAAAATAGTGCAAAATTTCGAGAAAAACAACAACTGCAGTACAAAAGGGTGAAACAAAAAAAGGCGCAAGTACTCGTTTCTGCATTTCAGGTACGTGTTTCCATGGTAACCTGCATGACGCATTTACACTGGCACTGGTTCCAGCCACATTCATGTGCATAAACATCAACCAGCTGTGCGACAGCATGCAGAATACAAGTGGTACATAATTACTCATTTGACTAGATATCGGGCTTACTTTAATGTGGGTGACGCAAGTCGTATCACATGCCAGAAACGCAGACGCGATGCTAATGCATATGCAGTATGCATGCATTTATGTGAATTCTATCTCCCGATGAAAATCATTCATGAATCATGGGGCATCACCATGCACGTCGAGGTTGGCCCGGCCCGGAAAAAGCTATGTTGAATTGAAAAGAAATTTTTCTTCGTATTCGTACGACACTACGACGGTAACAGATCAGATCAGATCAGATCAGGAAATCGATGACGACCTCGGGCCGGGCCGGGCCGCGGTTTTGGGCTTTGGTTCGGGCCGGGCCGAGATTTGGAGGGTCCTGCCCGGCCCGACGCTTCTGAAGTGACTTATTTTACTGAAAAAGTACTAGGGATTTTTTGTCAAAAATACTAAAAATTTCCGACGGATTCGGCAAGTAAGTAATCAGTATTTTCATATCTGACGACTTTTTTCATGGAAAACAATGAATTTTCAACCAAAAGAATAGAGTCAAAAAATCGCAAAAATTATGACTAAAAATGGGTTAAAATCTGAGCCAAAAATTCGGACCGGGCCGGAGATTCGGACCTCGGCCAAACCCGGCCCGCCGGTTGCGACCTCTGGAGGTGTGGTTGTGGTTCCTTGGGGAGGGCAGTGTTGGAGGTGGGGGGGGGGTTTGGGGGGTAGCCCCCCCAGTACAGTAGGTATCCGGTATCCCCCCTCGCCTGGTACAGTAGGTATCCCCCCGATGTCTGGCATGGTACAGTAGGTATCCCCCCTATTTTCACCCCGGTACAGTAGGTATCCCCCCGATTTTGCCCCAAAAGTGTCAATTTTTGACCAAAATTAGTGTAAAATCAGTGGTTTTTGCCTCGAATTACTCAAAATTCGCGCGCTACGCGCGCAACTACTACGTTTTCACACGATTCCACACATAATAAAAACATTAAAAATTTTCACCCCGAAACCTAACCCCCCAACCCCCCCCAAACCCCCCCCCCCCCTAGGTACATAACCCCCCAGGCCATCGACTTTGGTACAGTAGGTATCCCCCTCTCCGAGCGCGGTACAGTAGGTATCCCCCCTCCAGAGTACCTCCAACACTGGGGGACGGGGGTCCCCCTAAGATACACTAACCGCCGCGACCAAGGTACACTAGTACACTAACCGCCGCGCCAAGCAGGGTTCCGTAAAAACCTAAATACAGCCCCCCCCCGGGGACCCGGACTAGAGCCCCACCCCCCCCGTAATACAGCCCCCAAAAAAGGGGTCAGTGAATTAATAGAGCCCCCCCCCCCCGGAATAGAGCCCCCCGTCAACACTGTTTGATTTCATCTGTCTATCGTCAACACTTTTGGGCTAATCTATCTATCGTCAACAAATTCTGTGAACAATCTATCTATCGTCAACAATCGACCCCAAAAATGACATTTTGGACTCAAAGCGCCACGCGCGAATTTAGTACATCTAAGTACATTTTCATTAATATTTACACATTATTACCCACATAGTACACTATACTATACCTTGATTTTTGGCGACCCCCCAACAAGTTTGGTTCGACCCCCCAGATTTCGGACTTGGGTCATCTATCTATCGTCAACACATTTTGGGGTCCCAATCTATCTATCGTCAACAACACCCTGGCCAAGTACTACACTGCCTCCATGGTACGCCTGCCGCCCTGCCCCACTGTTCCCCCTCCGGGTACGTCTGCTCCCCCAATTTTTACCTAAAATAGGCAAATTTTGGCCTAAAATAGGCATTTTTAGGCATAAAATGAGTGATTTTTAGGTCAATGTCGTCAAAAAATCGCCAAAATACCTTTTTTATTGAGATTTTTTCCTAAAAGGGGAAAAAATGAGCCAAATTTTCGACCTCAAAAAATGACTTTTCTCCAAATTTGGGTCCTCCCCCCTTCCGGATCCCTCCCCCCTTCCCCCCCAGGTGGGTACGTCTATACTTGCGGGCCGGAAAAAAAACCGTTTTTTTTCCGGAAAAAAAACCGAAAAAAAAACCGTTTTTTTTCCGAGGCCCGGAAAAATACGTTTTTATTTTTCCGGAAAATTTTCCAAGTGGCAACTTTTGGAAAAAAAACGGTTTTTTTTCCAAAAATTTCCGAAATATTTTCAAGGGTTACGAAAGGATGTTGTCAAAACTAATGTAAATCGGTGCTAAACAGTTCAAAAATGAGCACTTTTTAATCTCCAAGTGCATTTTTAGCATGTTTCAGGCCAATTCCCGACAAAATTTTCTCCAAAATAGGCGTTTTTGGACCATGGGTATCCTTAAGTACTGGAAAAATATTTGGAAAAAAAACGGTTTTTTTTCCGGAAAAAAAACGGTTTTTTTTCCAAAAATATATTTTGCGGAAAAATACGCAAGTATAGGTACGTCTGTTCCCCCTCCGAAAAAAAGGGGGGTACCGCCTGTTCCCCCTCCGGACCAGGAACTACACTGCATCTAAGTACATTTTCATTAATATTTGCACGTTACTACCTACTTAGTACACTATACTATACCTTGATTTTGGCGACCCCCCCGCACCATCTATCTATCGTCCGTCAACAAGTTTCGGTCGACCCCAATGGTGTAGCAGGGGGGGTCCCCCCTAGGTGTAGGTACAGTAGGTAGGTAGGTTGACGCTCCATCCTGGTACAGTAGGTAGGTCGCCGCCCGGCGGCTGGTACAGTAAGTTGCAGTGTAGTTCCTGGTCCGGCGCGGCGGTTAGTGTACATACCCCTTTTTTCCGTGCGGCGGTTAGTGTACCTACCTGGGGGGAAGGGGGGGGGAAGACCCAAATTCAGGAAAAAGTCACTTTTTGAGGTAGAAAATTTGACAGATTTTTGGCCCTTTTTGGAAAAAATTCTCCATAAAAAGGGTATTTTGGCGACTTTTGACAACATCGACCAAAAAATCACCCATTTTAGGCCTATAAATGCCCATTTCATGCCTAAAATTGCCTATTTTAGGCAAAAATTGAGGCGCTGGCGCGGCGGTTAGTGTACTAGTGTACCTTGGTCGCGGCGGTTAGTGTACCTTAGGGGGGCCCCCTCCCCCCAGGAACTACACTGGTAAGTTGCTATTTTTGGCTCAAAGTGGTATAAAATCGGTATTTTTCACCCAAATGGGCGAAAAATCGCGCGCTACGCGCGAAATTAGCGTTTTGGAGACATTTTCATCAAAATGTCGACCCCCCCAGATTTCGGACTTGGGTCATCTATCTATCGTCAACACATTTCGCGTCCAAAATCTATCTATCGTCAACACCCTGTGACCAAGTACTACACTGGCGCCAGCTACCACTAACCGCCTCAATTTTGTCTATAGGCCTAAAATGGGTGATTTTTAGGTCGATGTTGTCAAAAGTCGCCAAAATACCCTTGTAATGGAGAATTTTTTCCAAAAAGGGCAAAAAATCGGTCAAATTTTCGACCTCAAAAAGTGGCTTTTCCTGAATTTGGGTCTTCTCCAATGGTGTGGCTGGGGGGGGGGGGGGGGGGTCCCCCCAATAAGGTACAGTAGGTAGGTTGCCGCCCCTCGCCTGGTACAGTAGGTAGGTTGCCGCCCATCCCCTGGTACAGTAGGTAGGTTGCCGCCCCACCTAACTTTTCACCCAAAACATTCATTTTTGGCTTAAAATTGCATAAAATTAGCATATTTGTCTGTAAATAGGCGAAAAATCGCGCGCTGCGCGCGAAATTAGTGTTTTAGGCCACATTTTCTTCAGTATTTAGACATAAAAAATTTCGGTTTCCAGATGTCCCCCCCCAAGTGGTACGACCCCCCCCCCCCGAGCTCGGCTGGTACAGTAGGTAGGTTGCCGCCCCGCATTTTGGGTGGTACAGTAGGTTGCCGCCCCGCCTGGGTAGCTACACCACTGGTCTTCTCCCTTTCCCCCCAGTGTAGTGGCAGGCCGATGTGTGGGAGGTAAGTATGATGCGGGGTGGGACCGGAAGCGTGAGAGGTATGATTTTGGTCACCCAAAAAGGCGAAAAACACCGCTTTTGTGATACAATTTTGGCCAAAACTGAGGTAAAAATAGTACTTTTTCCTATTTCTCGTCGAAAATCGCCTAAAAATAGGTATTATGGGTGGGTCGCGCGATTTTTGGGAAAATAAGGTGGAAAAACACCGATTTTTGCCTTAAAAAGGTATAAAATTGTTTGTGAGAGGTATGATTTGAAGTTGTGAGAGGTAAGTACTCAACCCCCCTCGGGTTTTGTGGTAGGTAAGTACTGAGAGGGGGTAACCGGTAACCCCCAGGAACTACACCTCCAGAGGTCGCAATCGGGCCGGGTTTGGCCGGCCTGGCCCGAACCCCCAAATCTCCGGCCCGGCCCGAATTTTTGGCTCTGATTTTAACCCAATTTTTGTCATAATTTTTGCGATTTTTTTGAACCTATTTGTTTGGTTTGAAAACAATGGTGTAATAGGGGGGGTGGTGGTCCCCCCTAGGTACAGTAGGCAGGTAGGTTAACGCTCCATCCTGGTACAGTAGGTAGGTCGCCGCCCGGCGGCTAGTACAGTCAGTTGTTATTTTTGGCTCAAAATGGTATAAAATCTGTACTTTTCACTCCAAATAGGCGAAAAATCGCGCGCTACGCGCGAAATTAGCGTTTTAGAGTACATTTTCATCAAAATTTCGACCTAAAAAATTTTGTCCCCCCCCCTAGCCCTTTCTGGTACAGTAGGTAGGTTGCCGCCCCACATTTTTGATGGTACAGTAGGTTGCCTCCCCGCCTGGGTAGCTACACCACTGGTGGCAGGCACCCCCTCTCTGAGCCCGGTGCGGTGGGCGTCTCCTTCCCAGTACCTCCAACACTGCCTAAAAATGCCTCTATTTTACGCAAAAATTGGTGGCGATAGTGTAGCCGGAGGGGGAGTGGGAGATAGGGCAAATTTAGTTACAATTTTGAAATTTTAGGTGCGCGTTGCACCTAAACGGTGTCTAAAAAGCTATGCATGTGACGCTTGACGCTTGAGCAATAAACAAGCCAAAAACGGTATGCTGTAATAGGTGCGTTGTGTTTTTGCCTTCGAAATTCCTAAAGTACTTGTAATTTATTTGAAAAAAACAGCAGTCAGGTCACTATAATCTGCGCTTCCTTACAGCTTTGCTCTCAACCGTCGATAATCTGGTTTCGCAGCGGGATAAATTACGTTGTGGCAACCGACAAGGACGATAGGACAGTATTTTAGTTCACCGTCTCAACCTGTGACTCGTTAATAATTGTGCGCCCGCCATCTCCATCCCAACATCAATACCATTGCTGCAGCACGACCAGACCAGCAATTGTGTTGCCCTGTTTAACATTCACGATGATCATACGGGAATAGTAAGTGAATTTTTATTGGTTGCCTTAAATCTAGCCGCAAAGTAACTCAGCGTGGTTTTGTTGTGGTCAAAGGTCGGTCGTTATTATTTTCGACAGTACGGCAAAGAAGTTCTCTTTTACGTTCGGTGGTGTGCGGTTTTTCTGAAGATCAATTTTTTCGGACAACCGGTGATTTTTTTCCCATTTTATTCTGTTCAGTTTTCCTACCATTAAACAGTTCGGGTATTTCATCCATAAGTGCGACGACGATCGCAATAAAATGAATGTAGTGTGTGAAGTCAACGACACAGAATTCCATCGATGCACATTTTCCATCCAATCAATCTAATCGATTATCCAATTTTGCAGTCGAATCATCCTGCCGATGACGGTGGAGGAGTATCAAGTTGGTCAATTGTGGTCGGTGGCTGAGGCGAGTCGACAAGAGACCGGCGGCGGGGAAGGCGTCGAAGTCTTACGGTTGGTTCGCCTTCGCGGTGATGACGGCTTTGTCCTGTGTGTGGTAAACATCACCAACCACCGCCATCTACTGCCCTCGGTGTTGGGGTTTGTTCAGATGCTTGATCAAGTGAACACACTGATGGCTGTGGGTAGAATGCTTGACTGACAAGAAATTGCCAGTCTGGCTGTTTGATGTCTGATACGCTCGCATTGCCTGATCTTGATGTGTTTTCCGATGAATTTACGACCTTAGAATTTTTTCGTTGCGTCGACATGATCAATGAGCATCGGGCAATGTCGGGTGTCGGCTTTTGTCATACTCTCGCATCCTTTTGAAACCCTCGAATTTCCTGCTAGATGTCGGGCGTTTGGCATTCAAAAACGCGTTTGTGTCAGCTACCCCACCGATCCCTTACTAATGATAATCAAGGGCATTATCTATCCTATATAAAGGCTGATGTTTATAATAATGTGCATCAACGTGCACTCTATAATTTTTCAGCAACGAGCCCTACACCGACAAACCATTGCTCAATGGCAAGTACACGTCCGGCCAGTACACCCACAAAATATACCATTTGGCTTCGTGAGTTCGCCCGATGTTTACTTTTTTTCAAAAAAACCCAACGTTTTGCAAAGTATGGGCCCGATTCTGCAGAAAATTGTTGCTGAAGACAGTTATTTGTTGCCTTTGAAGATATGTAATCGAGAGGTTTTCACTTTCTTGGTTGTGACGTCCTGTGGCATGGCTGTACCTGTACCATTTTAAGCTGTGGTGCCTAGTGATGCATTTGTCAAACCCTTCGATGGGGACGCGTACCTGGACCCACTTGATATTCATTCATTCATTTCCATAGCTGCATTGGTGCAAAATGCAAAGTAGCGTGGTCAATATCTTTAGCTCGGGGCTTGCATATCGCTCGCGCACGTATGCTATCTGTGGTGTTTTTTTGGGGTGGCTTGTGGTATGCCAAAGAATGCTGTTGTTTTTCCATCCTCGGAGAAGTCATAAATCTTACGTGGCTTTACAATGCGGAAGCGGATGGGTTTTTTGCAGCATTTTGGTATCGGCTCAAATAGTGTGTGCTGGTACTGGACGTATACAGTATCATGGGCGGCATTTCCGCTTGGTAATTTATCCAAGCCCGTGTTCGCTTTCCGTAATCCTGTTCTTGAACCAGAGATAGCTCTTGCAGTGAGTTGTTGGTTATGCGGAGCGGATACATAGGGGGATCATCCACCGTAAGTGCTGCAGTTCCAAGACAAGAACGTCTCTTTCTGGCTTATCTGCGCGCGTGTGCATGTACTTTTTGTATTTATGAACCTTGAGCCCGCATGATGTGTGCAGCTCCAGGTGCGGGTCGACCAGACCAACCAGCCAAGCCGTGTGGTTCTATTTATTGGCTGCTGCACGTTGCACATGTGCCCCTTGTTCTGTGCATGACAGCACTACCCAGCCGGCAGCAGCAAGCAGCATTTCACTAAGCTGCTGCCAGCTTGCAGTTCCAAGTTTTATAACTCACGACACGACACAAAAACAGAGGGCACACACAAGCATGCATGCACTTGAAGCGACAGCAGGCTTCACGTTGGGCCGTTGGAGGAAGGGCTGCCATTTTGAGCTAACAGCTGCATTTTGCGGTTTACGCAATCGTTCTTTGGTTTTTCTACTGCAACTGGGAAACCTCAATGAGCGTAATACCAGATAAGCAATCGGAGTTTAGATCGAGGAACAGGGCAGGGCGGTGCGAGGAATGTAGTGCATGTGTGTGAGGCGGGGTGGACCAATCGCATTCATTCATTCAAGGCAATGCAATGCTATATGTATTGAGTTGGGCATTTTCCATGTATCCGGGGGTTGACCAGTCACAACATTCCTGGCGTGATCCTTGAGACGGTGGGGCAGGGCCGGTAATATCATTTTGGAAAGTTGGCGCACGGAATAGCTCGCTCTCTCTCTTTCTGGCAAAAATAATAATCGTAAAACACTCGGGACAAAATATATGTACCGTGCTTACAAAGTTAGCTGGATTAGGCCGTGTCCCTGTCTGATTTTAGTAGTTTCTTTGGTGGGTCATGCATGCTCGGGCACGTTTCTGATTAGGTTTACGAACGCAGGTGTTAGTTCGTGTGTTAATGGTGTGCAAATCGAATAATCGCAATCGCTCGATGTGTAACGTATCTTACTTTAGAAAAACCGTATCTGGCTCGGTTTTACGCGCATTTTCTATGTTTTTCTGTGTCTTTGTGAGACAGAACCGGTTTAGAACATAAACAGAGAGTGAGACAAACGTTCACCGTTCACTCGCTTCCAGCTGGGTCACAAATTCATCCATAGTCAAACCTCTACGTAATGAACAAGCGGGACCCGACTGTTTTGTTCACCATCCAGAATATTCACAATGTTGAGCACCGCTTGGGAGCATTACCTCAATTTGGGGACTGATCATGATTTGTTCACTACACAGAGGGGTTCACTATCTAGAGGTTCACCACGTGAAGGTTTGGCTGTAGGTGGTGCATACGCACGCGTTATGCCAACCTGGTTGACGTTTTTATGAAAAAATTGACGTGCTTGCACGTTTCAGTCCAGCCAGCTGTGGTCAGTTTCGGAGTGTATGTGTGTGCATGTGCTCTATGTGAATGATAGAAACACATATACGTTCAATGCTTGAGCTGGCTTTCGTTTAGGGCTCCACCAGATAGACCCGAAACCCGAAACATAATTTTTTTCTATGTCCATGTTTCGGGTTTTGGGAAAAAAACCCGAAACCCGAAACACAAAGCATGATAACGAAATTTTCGTCTTCCACTTTACTACGAATTATCATCATCAAACATTTTCGATTATCATGCTTTCGTGTTTCGGGGTTCGGGTTTTTTTTCAAAACCCGAAACCCGAAACATGGACATTGAAAAAATTTATATTTCGTATTTCGGGTTTCGGGTCTATCTGGTGGAGCCCTTATCAAAGATGATTTTGTGGGCAAATATTAGTTTAGCGATCGTTTTCTTTCCAGTCCCTATGTCAGTCATAAGGCCGTCTTCACAATGACACGGTTTCACGGTTTTACGGTTTCACGGTTTCACGGTTTTACGGTTTCACGGTTTCACGGTTTCACGGTTTGCTTCGTTGGCGTCTTCACAATGAAATCCGATTTCACGGTTTTACGGTTTCACGGTTTCACGGTTTCACGGTTTTAAAATTGTGTCTTCACAATGACACGGTTTCACGGTTTCAGCATAATGTAAGAATTAAAGTTAATTCAACTGAGTTTATATCTATTAGCAGATGCATATTGTTGTCCAGAGTGAGCAGATCCAAAGCAGGAACATAAAGAGCAGACCACAGCAGTATCTCGTCACATTTCTGAACATAAACACCTGACAAATAGCACAACTTTGGGCACAATGATCGAAATATTATTGTCAATTTCAGAACATAAAGAGCAGACCACCCAAACCATAAACTTTCATCATTTCAGAACATAAAGAGCATACCACTAGAGCTGCACACATGGAGCAGTGAACTAAAAGCAATCTAAGGCGCACTGGACAGCCATTGCACTGTTGGATTGGCAACGGCGAGTGCCTGTGCGGCTATCTGTTTCGACTTTCGGGCTTCGTACACCATCATTTGAAACTGAGCTTTCAGGTATGCCCGAGTGTCTGGGTCCAATTCATCAAGGTCATGGGCAAGACCGACACAGAATGACATTGACCCGCTCTGCTGTTGTTCTTTGTCCTTTTCCAGCTTGTCCTAACTTTTCTTGATGAATTTGTCCATATACATATGGACAGTGTACTTGTGTTTGGGTGATCGGTCGATACTTTTCGTGTATGGTAACCTGTCTCGCTCCTTATATTCTTCATGTTTCTTGCAGTGATACCTGTGTCCAGCTCTTTATATTCTCCGTCCTCTTGAGAGTGATCGTTCTGTCTAGCTCTTTATATCCACTGGCACGTGCACCCTGCCCTTCATCAGTAAACAACTGGTCAGAAACAAAATGAGGGCCGAATTCTTTACGCTTTTTGTTGCTATAATGAAGGTCTTTTCACCATCAGGTATGGGCAATCCGCCAGCTCATCACTCGCGACAAGGCTACATGCTGCATTACTGCCGTCAATGAATCATCTATTCTCTGCAGTTATTCATTGAAACATCCCCAAATTTTGCAGTGGCGCAGAAAAGTGTTATGGCAAGCAGCTAATAAAAACCGGATAAATTAAAAAGCGGTAATCAAAGTATGACATTCGCCCAAAGCGTACATCTTGTTTAGAAAATGGCGTGTGCTGCTGCACGCGCTGTGTGTATAAAAAGTGACAGGAGCCGATGGATTGCCCATACATACACACTTTGACATACAGGTACGACCAAGCCAAAGAGAATAATCAATCACAGAATGCGTTAGAGTAAGCGTGCGAACATTACAATGTTGTGTCCCTGAAATCGCAAGCTTTTGTGGTCAAACTATCAATGTTGGAACAATTCTTGAGCCAAATACGTGCAGCAAATGCGCCAAAACCGTGTACAAATTAGAACCGGTTCTAATTGGCTTTTTTCCGGTTTCACGGTTTCACGGTTTCAAAACAATAAGACCCAACCGTGAAACCGTGAAACCGTGTCATTGTGAAGACAACAAACGTGAAACCGTGAAACCGTGAAACCGTAAAACCGTGAAACCGTGAAACCGTGTCATTGTGAAGACAACAATCGCAAAACCGTGAAACCGTAAAACCGTGAAACCGTGTCATTGTGAAGACGGCCTAAGGGGCAAGCAAATGGGAGCTGCGTGTGTGTATGCGTGTGTCAAACGTGGTGCCCTTGGTTATTGCCGACTTACTGGTTTAAGATAAATACCGTAAAAACCTAAATACAGCCCCCCCGGAATAGAGCCCCCCCCGTAATACAGCCCCCCCAAAAAGGGGTCAGTGAATTAATAGAGGCCCCCCCGGAATAGAGCCCCCCCTAAGTAACATCCCCTATACTGTAGTGTATTAAGGCTTGATAGTGGTGTACAGGTACATTTATGCACGTTTGTTGTTCGTTCAGAGCACATAATACGCCTCCTATTGACGAATAGACACGAATAAATGCGATTACAAGCGAAAAAACATCCTTTCAAACCCCTTTTTAGGGGTTTTTGGGGGGTATTTCTGGGAACAATTTTTCAGGTTCGGGTCAGTGAATTAATAGAGGCCCCCCGGAATAGAGCCCCCCCCGTAATAGAGCCCCCCCAAAATGGGGTCAGTGAGTTAATAGAGCCCCCCCCCTTCTATTTAGGTTTTTACGGTACATGAGCGAGCTCAAAGCTTCGCCGGTCGCGTGTGTTTTGCCATCTGCCTTTCCAGAACGCATGCAGTCTGTCCAGCCCATGAATTGCAACTCGAGTCAAAACATAGATCCGGCGCGAAACAAGCAGTTTTACCAGCAGCTGCTTATGGGACCAGCCACAGCCGCTCGTACTTCTTTGTTCATGTGTACCTGCTGTGCTGACTGCGAATGAATTTGGCCAGGGAAGGGGGCACAGGGACCATGCCCCCTTTGGTCAAATTGGCCCCTGGGTCATCTTTTCGTAAAGAAGGAAAAGGACCTCTAAATCGCTTGCTTTTTACTCTGGGACATTTCACAAGTCCAAAAACCGTGCGCTTCGCGTAAACTTGGGTCGCTCTCGTGGTGATTTGGGTTTAGCTGTAGCTGAATCGATCATAAAGAAAAATGACGATAAATGTGTGCTTAATCGTGCAAGGAAAGGAAAGCAGAGAAAAAGTAGCGCAACAACCCCACGAAAATATGGATTTGATTTATTGGCTTGTGTACAATTGTAGGATTGACCAATTGTAGAACCGTTGTTGTAAATAAATAATGGACTGAACAATCTAAAAATGACTTATTCGTTCGTGAGCGTTTGTGTGTCTGTTGTTTCGAACGATTTATTTTGACGGCAGAGCAGTAACATACATTCTGTCGGGACTTTTCTTTCGTTTTTCGTTTTATGCGCAGTGCCACGCGCGCACGAGAGAGAGATAGTAAGTCCAAAGTACTGTTGACGACATTGTACTTGTATTGTATCTCCTCAAAACTATGCAAAAGACTAGAAAGTAAACCAAAAAATAGATCTGGTCTGTGTTGTGTGTTGGTTGTGAAAATATTGAATAACGCACGTGCGTTAGATTTTGTAACCAGCTGGGAGCTTTTGTGATTGCGACAGGGAAAGTTCTGTCAATGTGTGTTCTGGAAGGCGTGTGAGTGTGTTGGCGTGTTTACGGTTTATATGCACTTAGTCATTGCCACATCCTAATATCGTGTTTGGACCTCGTGTAGGTATTTACCTAAGTGTAAGAGAATTTCATAATGTTTTCTACCTGTGTATAACTGTCAAATTTTGTGAGTGCTTCACTTGACTAACCTGGCGCGGGGGTTGTAGCAATATTATGCCACAGCAATAATGGTTCTCAGTGTCATAGACATGGTGGTTACACAATACTTTGGCACACCGGGAAACCTGAGCAATGTACTTGCAAGCAAATGTCAATGTCTAATCAACAAACGATAATAAAGTGAACAGAAACACATCTATAACTTTATTTTCTATTTTCAGCAAAGTGCCCGCCTTAGCCAGGCTGATCATTCCGAAGGGGGCGCTGGAATTGCACGAAGAAGCCTGGAATGCGTTCCCGTACTGCAAAACAGTTGTCACGGTTGGTTTGACATGTTTGTTGCTGATGTGCCACGTGTCACGTAAAATATTAATGGAAGAAATTGCAGAATCCCGGTTACATGAAGGACTGTTTCTTCATCAAGATAGAGAGTCTTCACTTGCCCGACAGAGGGACCACTGAAAATGTACGTCTTGCTTGGCTTCGCTTCTGGTTGATGTCTTTACTGTTCTTTACACCACGAAAATATGTTCCAAAAACATGTTCCGCTTCTTATAGGCACATGAACTGCCGCCCGAATTGTTAGCGAAACGCGAGGTCGTCTGGTTAGACGTCACCGATGATTCGTTAATTTCAGCTCATGTACGTTTGTGGTGATGATTAGTTACTTGGCTTATTGTAGAATGATTGAAGCACTGTACTATCGTGGAGAGCTATGTGTGTTCATCGGGCCAACCCAATATTTAGATCAGCCTGTCTGTGTGTCAACCACTTTTGAATTGGCTTTTGCCTCGAATTTGATGTCTTGGTCTCTTTTGATCTTCTCTTCGTGACTAATTCGGAATCAATCTATCACCACAGGACGTCAAGAAAGAGACGGATCCGAAATGTTTCAAATCAAAGAAGACCGACCGCGGTCCGTTCGTACAAGGCAAATGGCAGGAGTCGTGCAAACCGGTGATGTGCGCCTACAAACTGGTGACGGCCGAGTTCAAATGGTGGGGACTGCAGGGAAAGGTCGAGAGCTACATCGGCGGCAAACATGTGAGTTTCCATGCGTAAACGGCGGAAGTTTGCTGTCTGGGTTTATATTTCAGCAAATGATTATGGGCGGGTTACGTGCTTTTAGGGCCCAGCGTGCATTAGGGTCCAGCGTGCATTAGGGCCCACGCTACATTAGTCCTAATGCACACTGGGCCGTAATGCAACCTCGGCCCTTATGCAACCTGGGCCTTAATGCAACCTGGGCCCAAATGCACACTGGGCCCAAATGCACGTGGGCCCTAATGTGCGCGGGCCCTTATGCACGCGGGCCCTAATGGACGTGGGCCATAATGCACGCGGGCCATAATGCACGCTGGGCCCTAAAGGCACGGAACCTCAATGGGCGTACATAGCAGCAGCAATTTTTGGATGAATTGTCAGGTCCTAGTGCGTCTAAAAAGGCAAAAAAACGACAAACACAGCATTATGTCAGTGGACCACCGGTGCACTGCGACAATCAGTTTGTTTTCTATCCCCGTTGCAATACTTGACTTCGTATGCAGATTTACCCACGTCTGTTCACCAAATTCCATCGCGAAGTCGTGTGTTGGATGGACAATTGGGTCGAGCTAAATATGGACGATATTAGGAGAATTGAGGAGGAGGTCAAGGAAGAACTGGATGAGGTACGACCGGGAGTGGGGAATTGGACCGGACAGGAATTTTTATTTCAAATAAAATTTAAACACTACACCTAAATTGAAACCCACGCACAAAACAATAACCAACAGCAAGCATCATTGTTGACCCAATTGCTTTGCGACATTGAGGCTGGACAGTTCGACTTTTGTTGAGCCTAAGCCTCACAATGAGCAGCCTGACAGCGCGCGCATCATGGCGCGAGACCGGTCCTATTCAACATTATTATCGGTGGTCGCGCTTGTTAGCGGTTGTTGACAAAAATATTTTTTGTAATTTTTTTATTTTCAGCAAAGACGTCGTGGTTCAATTCGTGGTATGCGGCCCGACCATTAGCTGGACACACAAATGATGATTCCCGGTGTCACAAGCTCATGCTGCTGGCTTTGAGACTTTCATTCAATTCCCACTACTAAACTCTATCTGGCCAAACAAATGCGAGTGATTTTGTTTTCCCTGGTCGCATTGTGGCAATCAGACTGTGTGCGTCGTTTGTTTGTTGAAGTTTTGACCGTTCTAGTCAATTGTGAACCGAACTTTTCCTCGTTTTAGGGACTGTATAGCCAAATTCTGTTTTTATTATGAAACGCTGATTTTTGTAACTGTTTCAAAAAGCTCCGACTTTTGCGCATGACAACAAATTTGTACCTTTAGTGATTGAATACAGTGGCAATTTTTATAATGAGCACATAGTATCTAATATTTCAACCATTTCCTGTATCTTTGCACGAAATCGATTTCCGACCCCGTTTTGCACACTTACCGCATGTCGGAGTGCGATTTGACACCGGTTATTATTTGAACGTGTTGTGTGACTGTTTGCAAATTGAATAACAGTTTGGTAAGTTGCTGATGGCTGATTGAAAAATGGTTGCCACAAATCCTCGAGATGTGAGGCCCGTGATGAACACGGGAATAGCATTCAGCATTAGTGATGCACCAGAATTGACAATGTGCGATAACTATACTGTGGGGGCATCTGTGTCAACCATTTTACAATACGCCTGCGTTGTACCGTGTCGCTATCATAGATAATGCACATATAGCATGATTCTCTCTAATCTGGTTGCCATATTTCAAGCGTTCGTTTGCTCCTGTTTTCAGATCAACTGAATAGGGTACGGTGGTTGAATTGACCCAGGTCATTTCTGATCGCCGATTTTCATCTTTGAGCGTCACTTTGTGTCGATTACAATTATGACTTCAAATCCATTCTCTTTCGCTGTCTGTTATCATTTGTTCCTGTTTGGTGAAAATATTGTTGCATTCTGCTAAACTGTGATGTTTGCTATGTTGTGTTTATTGAACTAGGGGATACAACTTACGCATATTCAATTACACCGAAAATGTAGTTTGGAGGAGCCAGGTAGATGTCGTTTTGGATAATTTACATGCACTGTCACCGAAAACTGCACAATATTGTTATATCATGTTTGCAATCGGCCCGGTAAACTATGAACACAATATATCGTTTTTAATTTATTCGTCCATACATTATTGTTAGGCACATGACTACGGCTGTCTTTGTCAGGGGGTTATTGTCGTTTTTTATTTTTTATAATAATATACATCGGTTTCTCAAACTGGATCATTTTGGCCATTATCCTATCCGTTCCGATCCTATAATTATGTTTTTACATGAATTTGCGTCAATACTTCGCCGTTTGCGGCTAAAAGTATGTGTGTGATTTCTAATTATTGTGAGTTATTGTGAGGTGGTTGGTTGATTATGCTGCAGCAGATCAACCACCCCACCCCCACAACTAGCCCCTATCATAGTCGCTGAATCACGTCGTTGACACGCGTGTGTGGTGAGTGAAGTTGATAAAAAATCACATACTACGCGTTTTGTTGGCTGGATGTTTCATTCATGCGCATGCATTTGGTGCCTGACCGACGCTTGTACGTTATCTCAAAGTTGCGCTTGCTCCCGCCGAGCGGCATGAGATTTCAGATTTCAGCCACTACTGATCAATTGAAGTTGAAGTTGATCACAATGAGCGCCTCGGAATTCAAGCGTTGGCAGCAGTTCAGCCAATCACGTGCTCGCGGCTGCCAATCACTGTCCGACTGCGCCTGGTATCCGCTGACAACCGTCCGCGAAACATCATGGTACATTAAATTCGCAGTGTTGGACGAGAAGATTACGGTCGCGGTCACTGATCTGGTGAATGTCTACATCGAGCCCGCTTGTGATTGGACGAAGAAATTCAAGGTTGATTATGTTTTGTTCAGAGTCGATCGAGACCTGAACTTGCGTGTGCAAAATGGACAATAATCGTCCCGCCAAACTAGTGGACTGACTGCACCAGCCGTCTGTAATGATAATTCAGTGTCAGTCCTGTGTGCATTTCAGCTGCTGAACCCGAACATTTCTGGTGAGCCTGCCAAATTGCTCGATCATGTTTGTGCGCTGCTACGAGCCGACACTCAGGGTGACATTGTTGACAACATAAATGTCGCAAACGACAAGTGTCTGTCATTGACATTGCGGTCCCGGTCTAGAATACCGCTCGTTTGGAAAGTCGAGGCGCGACTGGGCTCGTCAAAAGAGGTATCATGAACAGTATGTTTGTTCACTTTAACATCAACGTTGAGCGAACGCATGTCCATCCGGTGCATTCGCGCTGACGAGGACCGGTGCAATGCAGAAAACCGACCGAAAAGGACATTGTTGTGCAACGCACACACACACGGCCGTCGAATGTTTCAACCATCTGTGTCAACCACTCCACAATTAGCCAAAGCTGTGCCCTTTCAGTTTCACGAGCATGTCGTGCGTTATCTGCTATCGTTGTGCACTGCGTGGTCGCGACGTGAAGCAAAGCTGAAACGCATCTGCATGGCCAAAGATGTTGAGCTGCGCGAATATCGCGCAAAGTCCGATTATATTGTAGATGGTGTGTGTGTATGTATTTCTGGTGTTCTTTTGCTGTGTTCCCTATAATTTGATCGCTATTTCAAGTTTTCTACTTTGAAGATTCCAAAACGACCCGACCGTTTGTTGATACCGATCTTGACAATATCGAATCACCGTCGACTTTCGATGAAATGGTCTGCTGTTTTTTCTTTTCTGTCATTTTTCATCATCGTCGTGAGAGTTTTCTTGTGTGCTGTTAGTTGAGCTGTTCTCGGAGTTCATGCTTCCTCAAATGACTTTCCAATTTCATTTTTTGTTCAGTAAGACTTGTAAAATTTTATGCTTGTCTACAATTCACGAGGTGAACCATGAAGGAACTATTCACGAACAACTAATAGTGTGCGGGGTATTGATGCTAATGTTTCACGTGCTTGACAGGTACGCACACTGCGGCACGACCCACAGCCATCAGTGCTCAGTCGGGACACTGTCCTCATGTACGAGCGTCACCGTGATGTTTCAGCGTACACACGGCTTTATCCGGGTATGGTGTACATTTTTCGTCTTGTGAATTGTCGTCGCTAATATCCAAATAATTGTATTGTGGTTGACAGACATTGTTGACCGTTGAACAATGCAAAATTTGAGCGGCCCAAAACAAGTAGGCAAAATGACCAACACTGTTAAATAGTTTACTTCGCTGAATCAATTCCAGCTCCGGCTGAAAATGCAAACGCACCTGTTCCTGCTCCGATTAACTCTCCACCGAAACGTACACGTGCAATTATCAGCAGTGTGACCGAAGCTGATGAAACATCAAAATCGAAAGGCAAAAAGAAGAAGCGTTTGAATCTGTGATAATATTCTCATTTTTTCGTTTTTCCATTTATGCTTTTTACTGTCACCTTAGCTTTAGTCTTTTGAGTTGCTATAGTTGTCTTTATGAAATTTTAAAATCATGAGGTGTGTTTTTTACTCCTGACATTCTCTGTTTTCAAGATGCGCGTGCAATGGAAACAAAACAATTGTTCATCATGGTTGATACAACGTGACTCAATAATGTAATTTTGTCAAAAAAACTGGATGACAATAGAAGCTACGCAATCAATTGGCATTGAAGCTGGGTCAATTTTCGTATCTACCAACAACAAACAGATTCCACAGTTTATGGGTTTTTTATGAGTCAATGTTGCTGGCGTTCCACAAGCATCTGGTCAGGTCGTAAAACGGCCGGGGTTTCGAAAGTTGACCACACATAAATATGACATCAATGTGCGAAAGAACAGATCACATGCTATGCATGCATGAACACCGACCGCGGTCTGGGGTCGGGCTTTCGGTTTGTAGTCATCGACAACCTTCACACTTTTCGATTGTTTGAGCTGCAGTGTTGGTGTGCTTTCAAACGCGCTTGCAGAAATCTGGCAACAAGATCAAAGACCGGCCCGGACCGAGGTTAATGTTTCCACGAGCCATGGTTGTGGGGGCGTCTTGTACGCAAACGCAAATGTAACAACGTGGCTGCTGATATCCGGGCTTAGATTCATGTGGTCAACGCACATCGTTAAGTCAACGCAATGCCATGTTTCTCGCACTCATTCAGGGCTGCTTGGGTTGACGACCAGAGTGGACGATTTGCGTCGACCACCAAACAACTAGCCAATGTCCGTGGCTCTTATTTTACAGAGTAGTAAACTTGTGAACTGCGAATGAAACGTGGGCAGTGCAGATCTATTTATGCACCAGAAATCAACGACCTTACTATTTGCAAAATTCACGCGCACCAGAAGCAGCCAGTTTCATACTTTAATGTTTATAATGAACCAAATAACTCGACGAGTTATATTAACGGTGATGTTTCACAGCGCTGTCGTTGTCAGTCAAGGTGGTGTGGATACTATTCGATGTACTGACAATAAGAGCCAAATCACAGGTTCGGTTGACTGATGAGTGTTTCATACTGCAGGCAAAATAAATTGCACATGTTGGGTTACGGCACGGCACTCTCCTTGTATCAATGCTGTCACGCACGATTGTGAAACCCAGGCCCTGGATTATTTTCACAACATTTCGGTTCTCAATCTACTGTCTCGGAATGTGAGGGATCCCGATCACTCCACAAGAGGGGGGTAGCAGTGCATTCTATAATCGAAAAAGTCCCACTACCAGGTCGACTGTGCTTGTAGATGGCCAACAACTTGATGTTTCAGGCAAGGCCATCAACTACAACAAGACGGCCGTTGTCGCCGAACAACAGCTGATCGATTTGTTCTCGTGCGAAGCGCTGTGCTGCAACACTGGACATGGAAGTTAGTGATGTGATGTGCGTATAATGCCACCGTTTTTCTCTTTCATACACTTTGTTCAGTGACGGCTTTAGGCAATAAACCGTGGAGACAATGTAAACCACATTTGAGAGGGCCTGAAATGAACGCGATCAGGTTTAGGTATTGTCTGTGGCGCAAAAAGTGGCACAAAATACCAACATCGGTTGCCTCTTATTGTGACTGAAAAATAATCTTGTCGTCGGGACTTGGTCGTATTGGCCCTGGATAAAATATTAAATTTTCGTTTCCATTCACAGAATGCGCCGGCGTGACGTGGGAGGAGGGTCCATCGTACATGTGTCGTGTGTTCAACTGCGGTAGCGCGGAGGAATGCGGAGGATTAGTGGACCAGGCAAATGCGCACACAACGTTCAATATTTTCGAACTGATGACGCCAAAACCGACCACGAAACCGAGTGTTACAAGTCGGTCGCCTGTTTTCTCTCTCACTGTAAATTGAATAACAACATGCAGTGTTTTGTAGTTGACGTGACACAGTTTCGGTGACACCGACTTTTCCTGCGCTGCACTGTATATAAATGAACGTGGAAACTGAACAATACATGTATGAACGACGTGGGTCAACCACCCTCGAATAAGCGTGGACTAATGTTTCAGCGAGAACACCGGTGGTGACACCAGCGCCTAACTGTCCGCCGAAAAGTGGATTCAGGGGTGAAGTGCTGGACGAATGCAGTGATCAATTCAGGAAAGAATATGAACGAGAAATGATCATTCCGGGATGCGCAAATGAAGTCGGCAGGACAAAACTAATCGACTTCCCATCGTGTTGGGCCTATTGCTGTCATTACACCACCAACGGTGTGTGACATTTCTTCAACTTTTATATATAGTGGTTGATGATACAACATAGCTGTGTGTGCTTGGGCCTGACTCTAGGTTACCGTACATGCCCGAACTAAAAGCCAAATGATCAACTTTAATCCGGACAAAATTTCTGCACTGATTGTTTTCTGTTAAGCCTAAATGGAGTGTTTCGCTGTTTTTCACATCTGCACCCCACAGTTATGCCTATCAGAGCCATGCGACAGAAACTCCTTGAGTACGTGCGTGTGGCAATGTGAGTCCAGAGACCTACTGTATGCTCTGATGTTTCATCAGTACTAAAAATGTAGGCTGCACATCGGTGACATTCTACGAAGCACCGGTCTACGACTGCGTCATGTACGATTGTACGACGTTCGATGATTGTCCGCGACAACAGAACTTGACCACCAGCACCGCCTATGTATTGGTGAAAGAGTGCGTTTGGGGACACATTTATTTATGCGAAGCATGCCCGTTTTGAATGAGAAGTTGTTGAGCCGATCGTTTTGTTTGACACCCGCCAGCACTGACGCACACACGCACAACGTGTCACATTCTAATTTTTGTTTATCTCGAAACACTGTTGAGCCAGTCGAGTGTGTCGACGACGTGTGTCGATGTCGGGTCAACCACTTTTCAATAAACTGACACTGTACTTCAGGTCAGTCTGTCCGGCCAAATCCAACCCACCCGGTCAACTTTTGAACGAATGTCAAGATGACGCGCGCGCCGAATTCTCACATGAAATGATCAACCCAGACTGTGCCAACGAAGTCAATCGTATCAAATTGAAGGATTTCCAGTCCTGTTGGGCCTATTGCTGCTATTACGACACCAATGGTGCGTGTGTGGCTTAGTGGATTACAATTCACGTGCGCTTACATCAACAGCACGGAGTTCGAAGCGGCCACGTAACAATTTCATTGCAGGTTGCACATCCGTGACGTACTACGAAGCGCCGATCTTTGACTGTGTCATGTACGCGTGCACGACAGAGGATGAATGTCCCAGATTGAATAACACTGAAACATCACA
Organism: Rhynchonema sp. JSB1_4; assembly: GCA_030248065.1. NCBI lineage: Eukaryota > Metazoa > Nematoda > Chromadorea > Monhysterida > Xyalidae > Rhynchonema > Rhynchonema sp. JSB1_4. The sequence continues at coordinate 34,956 of JASAMV010000620.1, forward strand.
GAAAACGCACACGGCTTTCGTCAAATTGGCCAGGTACGGCGCATTTCCATGTTTTGGACCGTTACGAAACAGTAGCAACATTGCGAATTGTGCACCAATGCTTTTTTCGGTTGGCCGTTTCGAAATGTCTTTGCAGACGGCCGTGCACCAGCTTATCGTCAGGGCGAATGCACCAGATACCAATTTTCATATCTGAAATTTGATGTCGTTGCCTGTCGTATCTTCAAACTTTTCAAATAATACGACTCAAAATACGATTCCAGTTTCGTCGGCCACAACGGCGGCAGCACCAGCTACAACTGGCAGGCCGCCTTGTCAGCAACGTCATGGTGGGGCACTTTGTCCGCTAGTGAGCAAGCCAGATTGTTAGCATTGATGAACCAAAGCGGTCTCGACCCGGCCACGCAAAACTTGAGCAGCAAACTTAGTCTGCTGAACGGTTTGAAGGCCACTCAATGGTATAATCAGAAGATTTCGACAAACGAGCGAATGGATTTGACGACGATTTTGGATCCGCCGTCAAACAACCACAACTGGCAGGCCGCCTTGTCCAAAACATCCTGGTGGGCAAGTTTGTCAGCCGTTGAACAAGCCCGTCTGCTAGCTCTGATGAACCAAAGTGGTCTCGACCCGTCAAAGCACAATTTGGCCAGTAAAAGTAGTCTGCTGAGCAGTCTGCAGCCAACCGTTTGGTTCAATCATGACATTTCGACGGGCGAGCGAACCGATCTGATCACAATGTTACAAGATCGAGCGACGAATCCACCCCTGGCCAACAGAAAAACGCGTTGGCAGTCGGCCCTCGGCACAACATCGTGGTGGAACCGCATGTCAAATGCAGAGCAGGCGCAATTTCTATACCTGATGGATACGGTGCTAAAAGTGGATCCGGAAGGTCGACCTCTGGATTCACCTAAAAGCCTGCACACAAATCTAATGACAACAACAGAGTATCGTCAGACCACCCAGTTGACGAAAGAAGCACTGGCAAAAATACTGGATCCGAATTACACGCTGCCCAAACCACCATGTATGAACTGGCAGGACTGTATGCAACAGAGCTCGTGGTACGAGAGTCTGTCATCGAGTGAAAAGGACACGCTCTATGGCATTATACAAGGACAGAACGTTCCAACGACTCAACGCAATAATTTACTGGCGAGTTTGATGTCCAGCCAGTGGTGGACCACCCTGTCCTCAGGGGACAAAGCAAGTTGGATCACAAGAATTGTAGGTATGCCACCAGAACAGCATACCACACCCAGTTGGCCGAAACCACAAACGAAATGTCCCATCAATATGGACCTGGGTTTGTTAATCTTTTGTTGCCAACGCGCTGATGTTTAACTCAGTATTGTACTGACACAAACTGTCTGGAAAAAGCGGGCGCAACAGTTGTGCCAACGCTGTTAGTACAGTGTATAATAAAGATAAAAGCGCCAAGCTACATTTCGTGCCTCGCTCCGCTTGGTCGGTATAGTTGATTAACTAAACAATTAACCGCAACAGAATTTTATCTTGCCTGATTACAATGTTATCCCTGTTTGTTCTGTATTTCATTACACCTTTCTTTCAACAGTACTTCATTTCCAGCCAAACTAATTCTCGGTTAACATACTCGACCGGGTGTCACCACAAGAGTCCGGAACGCATATGCCTGTTTCAGTCACAATGTTCAACCATCAAGCCCTGACGACCGCTACGAGCAAACTCGATCCGCGCTGCCTGGTCTGGGGCGCCGGCACACCTCAGGTCACCGAAGAGCACATTGACAACAGATGTGTCCCTCCGTTGAACGTGCTGAAAACCAGTGATGAAGTCGCTTGTTTCATGTATTGCTGTCAACACACTGATAATCGTTGGTGTTTTGTTGTTACACAATATTCTTCTGATTCTGCCGTGTACTGAGTTTTATGCTGCATTCCGACCGCCATTTCTGTCAGTAAGCCAAGCACGTCTTGAAAACTTTGATCTACAGCTGCAGAGTTGTTCACACACATCGTCAGGCCACCTATAAATGTGAAAATTTGTGTTGGTCAACACTTTGTGTCAACCACTCTGCAACGAGCCACAAACTAGGTATAAACTCATTGTTCATTGCTTATGCTGCGAGCTGCATGCTCTCGCAATCAAGAAGCGATTTCAGTGCAGTCTCAGCCTCATTTAGGTGATGTCCCTCATATTTGCAGGTTGCACCACTGTCAGCTACGACCATCGGACGGGTGTGTGCAGTGCATACACGTGTCTGTCCCCATTGCACTGTCCAACAACACGACACACCACTGCGAGCACACATCATCTGCGTGCACCTGGTGTCACACTGCAATTGCTCAACAATTGGACGCGACCGTGGACACCGACTGATACCAGATTCACACTCAACATAAATCAATTGACTGGACGGTTGGTGGAGTGAAACATTCACAGCAAAATATCTAGTTACCCTGTTCACTGTATACAGAACATTCATATGAATGAAATGACGATTAGGTTTGTAATAATACTCGATTGGGTTGGGGCCCAATCTGTAGTATACTACATAATGGCACTTTTTGTAATCAGACGGCGTGTTGAAGCTCACGACAACATCACAGGTTTGAGAAATATATATGTACATACATATGTACATACATATACATAAATACATATATGCACCAAATATAATGCAGCTCAATAGCAAATGCGGTTCGAGGAAGGGTGTTTGTATACTGCCTTATCATGGTCATAGATATGGTACTCAAATCCTGCTTATCTTAACTGTACTGACCTTGAAGCAGGTTGACACAAAATGAACCCCATTATTTCACAGCGCCATTCCGGGCGGCAGTACACATGCCGTGTGCAATGTTGACACATCCAAAGTGCGTTATGGTCGTATTGTCGCCAACACACGCAGTCATCATGTATCGATAGTGGGTTCGATGACTACACCCGATCTGCTCACGTGCATGTCGCAGTGCTGTCATTCGTTTCTGGGTTAGTCTGTGTGCTTATGTTCATTTACTGTATATAAAGTCGGTGGGTGAAACATCAGCTTGTGCATGACTCAAGATGTGATCCTGGCGGTGGACGCGACCTCTCTTGTTATCATGCCCATCGATCGATGATCATTCATGGACTGGGTCTAATAGATGGCTCCCTACATCGAGAGTCACTACAAGCAGAGTAGAGCGTATCCTCCCACGCACGTATACAGACTGCGACGCCATCACGTACGAGGGCTACCCGACCTATGCGTGCACGATGCATCGGTGCAAAAATCCGTACGATTGTGCTCTCCAACCAGCAGCCAGCACCGGTCATCGAGAATTGGTCTGCTCAGCTTTGATGCGCGGCAGACGGGACCAGTTGGATTTTGTGTTGGCACCGAGCCAAGTGCAACAACATGTGCAACTGGTGGCACAACCGCCGCGGTCAATTGTGGTGCCCGGCACATATGGACACTTGGGATTTGCACAGGTTCGGGGCTTAATGGGCATGATAACAAAAGCGTGTGTCTGGTTGCCCGCTTGGACCTGTTGTTGTCACAGACGTGATTGCATCAGGTCATCATCAGTGCTGACGCACCGACTGTCTTTATTTGATGACAATGGGATACATTTCAAGTTGGTCCAGCTCTGCGTATACGGCTTTATGTCACCGACGCTACATTCGGCACATAGGTATATCGTTGCAGCAATACCCAAGCTACCGTCGACCGTGTATCCGCCACTGGGGTGGTGCACACAACAATGACCCGTGGTGCACTGGCAGCGTCAGCAATAATCCCGTGTACGTACCGCTGCGCGCGGGTGCGTTCAGTCGACATGTGGGTGCAGACGCTAGACCCCAGAGCATCACCATACACCGACAACATGAAACATCTGGCAGCCAAGTGCATCCAATGGGTAGCAAGATTCTGCCCTCGCAACGCAATTGGTTTGTGCGACTCAACCAGCCGACAAACCACCAATCCAATGCAGTTGGCGCCAAGAAAGAATTCTGGCCGATGCCTTGAACAGTGTTGTGTGATGCGCTAGAAGACGAAAAGGTTAATTTCGGCCAAATTATGTGGTTGATACACAGATGTATGTACATAGCTGATTGACACGGAGTTTGATTGGCCTAAAATGAACGCGTGTTCCAGTCAATATGGAGTAAACTTTTGCCAATCATTTTACTGTGTCAATTACTTTATCAATATTGCCGTTTGCTTTTTGCTGTATTCTTGCTTCCACGGTTCATGTTGTTTTCTGGTCAGGTACATATGTATTTCGTAACCCCAACAAGAATGTGTTTACCAGAGCTGGAGGTCTGAATAAAACTGGAACATGTCGTGTAGGTAGACCTTGTTTTGGTCAAGCTGTTGTTTATACTTGGGAAGCCTGCCAAAATACTTCAACAAACCCTGTGCTCACAAGACAACATAAACAAGAGCACCACTTTTGATTATTGTTTATCGCATGCGTATGAGCAACTGGGGACGGAAATGGTTTTTCTGATTTTATTTTTGACGCAAACATTACATTGGAACTGCATAAATTTTTTATTCATGACATAGACTCAACGGTAACAAACAAGTGTGACTCACATCATAGTGCGCCTGCGCGGTGCACAACCAGTAGTGCTGAGTGCATTTTTGCAGCATCACAAAAATACTGATTCAACAACCGTGTGTTTTTTGTGCATGCAAATTGGTGCAAAAATATTCATGTTTACTTTTTGTTGTTCTACGTTTTGTGGTGGTTATTCACCGAAGGGCTGCTGTTCTATCTGTTTGGTTGGTGACAAAATTTTCAGGTTTCGCACAACTTTTTTTTATAGTTCTGTGTCTGTTCTGGACCTGTTCTGCATTACACTCAGTCGAGTTATCAATCATGGTATCCTGGAAACAGCTGGGTTTGCTTTTTGCAACGTTTCCATGTAATAACTTTGCTGTCTGCTAAGCACACTTTTTCTTGCGTAATTCCAACGCGCGTTTGGGCACCTAAAAGTACTGTTGCCCAGATATTTTTGGTTTTTTATCGTGCGAAATCTATCTATTTATGTTGTTCTAATGAAAAAATATTGCATCATCAAAATTACAGTGCCCTGCTGATTCAGATGTTACAAGGAACTGCTACACTCATAGTCGCAATGCAACTTCATTATGAAGTGGCATTGCGACCACCTATGAGCATTCAAGCAAGTGCATAATGGTGTCCGCTCATCAGTGAACTTTGTACCGCATATTTTCGACCCTTTAGCAGTACATAGTGATTACATGGAATGTTGCTATTTGATTTGTTGCCATGTGTAAAGTACAGCGGGCACAGTTCACCCTTCTTCTGGTCACGCTTGGAGACCAACGGTTTGGTCCCGTTATAAAGAAAATTCATTATACAGTTAGCTGAAAATATTATTCGGGCCCGCAACATGTCGATATCACTATGAATGGGATGGACTGCATATCGATATTGAAGTGTGGTACCTGCATGGGTCAGGTTAGGACACCCAGGTGGCGAAATAAGCGGCACTCGTTATCAATAAAAACTGGAGGCACATAACTCTCTCTCTTCTTTGCCCGCCTGCTATAGGTGCCTAAATTCTTTGTTATCACCAAACCGTTTCCTGACTACCGAAACACCGTGCGAACTACATAAGTACATAGGTAATGATTATAGCAACCAAGCGGTGCTGTCTCGTGCTTGTCACCAAGCACTTTAAAGTGCCTTATGCTCGTAATTTACCCCCTGTTCATTTTGTGGGTCCCTCTTATCAATAATTTCTCCCATATCAGCAGCTTATGTTGATGTAAGCTGCTAAGTCGTGTCAAAAGTGACAATATTTTCCAGTTCTTATAGTATGAATGGACATAGTGTATGAAAAGCTGGTGCGCGCGCTATGTTTCTAATGATGTTTTGAAACAAATAACTTAATAACCTGGTCACACTAAGTATATTTCCCTTCTGTTTTTAGAACTCTAGAAAAACTACCTATAATAACCACTGTGACTTAATTCCCATGCTACAAAACAATTTATAAAGGTGACCCACATATCCACACACCCACGTTTCCCTTCCAGATAACCGTCGAAAACATAGAAAATGAAACAATTGCCACTGTTGCTATTAGTTCCTGTTTTGGCGCGATGCCAATTCCATTCCGATTCCGACCTGATCGATTGGACCAATCGTGTTCTGATGGCACAAAGTCCGGATGCATTGCGACACGTGCAGCACACAATCGAGGAATGGATAGGCACACACCCGATGATGGCTGACTCGTTCGCGACCGGGAGTTTGTTGTTGAAAGGTTGGGTACTGGTGAAACTCGTGCCTAAGCGGAGATCCAGGCTCAGGCGAGCGTCGAACCAGCTTGCAGGAGTTTTTGCTGGTCGTACGCACTGAAGACAACCTTGTGATGACCTTTTTGGCGGGCCAGATCGTGGACCTTTTGGTGCATACTACACTGACGATAACCTAGCGCACCGCGGCCGTCTGTGAAGACAAGCAGGTCAACATGGGCAACTAAAAATATGCACAACGGACCCTTTTGCAGGCGAGTACAGCGCATCACAGCCCGATCAGGTGCACTACCTGGCCAGGTACACGCGTCGTTTGTGTGTCGAGACAAGAAAATGGCCGGAAATCGGCGTGCAGCCCGGTTGTGCGGCCGGGTTCGCCGACTGGCTGTGCAGTGTGGCCGTGTTGGCGGAACATATGACACGAACAGACGTCGATAATGCGGCTGCGGCTAATGTGAACGTGATGGACCATTTGTGGATGTTTCAGAGTTAGTCTGAATTGGGCGAAATTGGTTCTCGGACCTGAGGTTTGCTGCAGGTTTATGATTAAAAGTTTTCAAATATCCGTTGTTCGTATGCCCACACGATAATCTATGAACATCTTTCATGCTAATTACAAGTTTGATTTTCTTAATTTGGCTCAATCAAGAATCTGGCCAAACCAATTCAACTCAAGCCTCGTTTTCCCACATGCCTAAAAATGCACGTACAGTATATTTATGTCGAGTTTAAATTTCACTCCATTAATACTAACTTTATTTATCACAGTGGAGGTTGCATGTGCGTCTTCCCTAGTCACGTGATGTTTCAGTGTTTGACGCGTTCGGTAAATTCCGCAGTGGTCTGGCTCAGGGTGATTTGCAGTGGCTGGGCTCGTATGACGAATGTGTCAACGTGCAGGCCACCATTCCCCGGGGACCACAACAGTTGGTTTCGTTGCGCGTTGACTTATTGTAGAGTGGTTGACAAAAGTGTGGACACTGATGATTACCTATAACAATTCTGTATAACCGGTCCGGATTTTTTAAATGTTGTCGCGTGTGCGGTCAGCCACTCTGAAAAGATGAGTTTATTCCGTTTTCAAAGCGCGCTATCCTTTACATATTGTTCTAATTTTAGAGTTTTTCAGGTTCAGCAAATTCCAAGGCAAGTACTGCAAGGCCTACCTGAACCTGAAAAAGCCGACTTCCCACAAAGTCTATAAGCAAGTCTGTGGTGGAAGCGGGACTCCGGTTGGTTTAAAATCATTACTGTTGTTGTGTTGTGAATTACTTTCATGAAAATTTCTACAAATGCTGCAATTCTAGGGCAACTGCACCAGCGTGACAACCCAAGTTGGTATGTGTGTGCCTTCGGCATGCAACAGTCAAGACATAATGACATTGGTGCATGCGTGTAAGTTTGAACTGAAATTTAGCTATCGAAACTGTTTGCAAAAGTTCGACTTTTTTTATACATCGGATCAAACGTTTTACCTTCATAGATTTATCCCATTCCCCATCTCCATTTTGCTACACTTACATTGCGTGCGAGGAAACGCCCGAAATTACCAGCGATGTTCTGATGATCATCGTTTGGTTAGTTGTTCAAAAAATCGGTTTTTAATTAAAAATAGGAAAATGTTGTCTTTTCGAAGTGCATTTCCATTGATTAGTCTGATGATTGCAGCTTGTGTTTCCAGCTCGTTCAGTGCCCTGCTGCTTCTCACGATCGGCGTCGCGACCGCCTATGATTTCTTCTTCTACCAAACTCGAATGAGAATCCTGCCGAAAACGGTGAACAAATACAAAGTATCAGTTTTTTGGTTAAAAATTTTGTTGTGTATCTTCTAGGCCAACTACAGAGCAGTTGACACAGATGGTTGAACAGCTTTTATCCGATGAATGCGACATTTCTGTCAGTCAAGTGTGTCAGCAACATGCGTCAACCACTCCACAATTACCCTTACATTTTCCAGCTTGACTACATGACCACCAAGAATGGCGACCATTTCATACACGCCCGACCAAACAGCACGGTTGTGAATGAGATTATACCGCAGACTGTTGGAGACTACCAGAAGAAATTAGGTACGGTCTACCTTCTAAATAGTGAACCAATCGGACCCGATATGTCATCGTACATACATAGTATTCGTTGTAGAGCGGAATGTACAGTAAATTAGAGCAATTAGAAGGTTTGGCACATTGTGGACACACACGTTCATTTGTAGCTATGAGCTTGTGTGCGTTTATGTCAAACTTCAAAGCTTGGTAGCCAGATCGGTCTTTGTCACGTGGCATTTTCGATGAACTGAGAACATTTCTAGACGCAATACCAACGTATAAGTGACATCACCAAAAATGTCACTTGACAAGACAAGGCTAAACGGTCACTGTTTGGTTTGCTATAATCAGCATATTTGCAGTAATGTTGTCTACCAAACTTGATTCGTATTACTTACTGTCAAGCCCCACGAACGCCGCCTTGAAACATCAGGCACATTCTACAAAATTCTGCTGTCGCTATCGGCCTACAGTAACGGCAAGCGCGTGCTGTCAACCGTGCATCGTGACAATCAAATAGAATGTGTGCATGGCCTGAGGGTTATATCGATGTTGTGGGTGATACTCGCAAATGTATACTGCACAGCGCCGAAATTCGTCAGTGAGTCGGCTATATCAGTTTTATGGATTTATAGCTGGTGTTGAATGTTAATGTCACTAATTTCGTTTCGACTAATGTAGCGTGCTGGTCCGAACCAATGGGAATAAGTCGTGTCGTATTCATAGAAACTGAAAATGCTTCGTTATCAAAGTACGCAGATCCGTACAATCACCAAGTTTGCGTCCGATTAGCTGTCGCAAGATTTCATTCACCTGATGTTTCACACATACAAACACACTGCATAGAATGTCCATTGCAGAGAACCCCATCCATTTGACCAGTGTGCCGCATCGATTTCTCTTCCAAATCGTCAACCAATCATCGTTCGCTGCCGATTCGTTCCTGGTGATCAGCGGATATTTGATCGCTCATCAATTCTTCCAATCGATGAAAACCGTGAATCGTGCCGTGCTCAAATCGCCTCGATTCTGGTTGCAGTACTACGCCAAACGATATTTGAGGTTGTTTGACCAGCGTAAAAGCAGATGTTTAAATCCAGAAATACCTAAATTGAACGAAAAAATCTTGTGTGATCAAGGAAGATCCGATTCGGACCAGTTCGAACACCAGGTTTAGCACCAATGCCTAACATTGCAGAGTCACGCCCGTCTATCTATTCTTGATCGTTGTGGTGTACGCAGCGTGGAACTACGCCGGTGACGGCCCTCTGTGGTCAGCCGTATCCGATACCCCGTTCATTGCGCGTTGTGCGCAAAAATGGTGGCAGAACGCCCTCTATATCAACAACATGTGGGCATTCAGCACACAGGTACTGTACGTATAGTATACTCAGGCGTCAAACATCACCCAGGTTCTATTGCTTTACAACATCGCGATAATGTCTAGTTTTGGCTTTGGCCAAGCTCAGAGTAGTTGACACAGCGCTAAACGTGAGCCGCTGTAAATGAACGCTGTACTTGCTAATATTGTGTCGACGATGCGTGGCAATCACGCCACGCCACAATAAGTTGCACTGTTGCAGTGCTTCCCGTGGACCTGGTACGTGGCGCTGGAGATGCAACTGTATTGGGTGGCCCCGCTATTGCTCGTCAGTATTGTTCTGTGAGTTTTAGGGTTTTCGAATTTCTGTGACATTTAAAATCGGCAAATTAATGCCGCCTGTTACAGATCACCCTACATCGGCCTCAGTCTAAGTCTGTTGGTGATTGTATTGTCAATGCTGGGTCGTGGTGGGTTGACGCTGATCAGGGGCTACCCACCGAGTCTGGTGCTTACAACGAACGTTGAAAGGTGTGTAAGTTTGGCTTATTGAAGGGTAGTTGGCGCAGTTTATCCGAGAACTGTCAACAGTTTGGATATGTCGCATGATTGAACCAATGTTTCAGTTTCGCTTCGTTGTCCGGTGATTTTGCTACTGAACTCTACTCAAAGCCGTGGATGCGCTGTGGCCCATTCGTTATTGGCATACTGCTCGCTTTTGCCGTCAAGAAGTCGAAACGTAAAGTGCATATTGGCCGGGTTAGTGTCTATGGCAAAATGAACTTCGGCCCGAAAGCCCTGGTTATAGTGCACCTTGTGACCGGTCACGTTGCGTTGCAAGGTACATGTATGTGGTGTTTGTGTTTATGTCCTAACCGGACGTTTGGTCACCAGGTTTGATGTGGACACCAATCTTCAGCAAACTTTCAATTGCTGTTTTAAAAAAACGGTGGCAAAACGAAGAGCAGCTTAGGCTTACTAGGCTTAGGCGTGGGGCTGGACTCAGGTTTAGGTTTAGATTTAAGCCTACGCAGTCCTCAGCAAACATCTATTTGTCTCTTTTGTCCGTGATACTAACAACAATTCACTGACTTTATCACGTTTTTTTGCAGTGCACTTCGTACCTGATCTGGTTGCTTATTGCCTTGGTGGCATCCCTGTTGGTCTGGGGTCTTTGGGGCTACGTCACCCACGGCGCACCCCTGAATCCATGGGTTACGGCCGTCTATGCCGCTGTGGCACGCAATGCCTGGGCCCTGGTTGTGGCTGCCACTGTGTTCATGTGCATTCACGGACATGGGGGTGAGTCAGGTTATTCCGCGTCTTTTCAGGCCCGCAAGTTCAGGCCCGACCTTTTCAGGCCGAGTTTTTCAGGTCCAGCGTATTTGACCCATTTATGGGCTTAGGCTTAGGCTCCAGCCGGGCCTGAATCGGCCGGGCCTGAACCTGTGCCCCGGGACTGAACCGTCACACAATAGAGTCAGGTACCGTATGGCTGAATTGTTGCACAATAATCTCAATTTCTTCGAGCTTGCTTCAGGTCACATCAGTGAGTTCCTATCGTGGAACGCCTTCTACCCGTTCAGTCGCCTCTCCCTCAGCGCGTACCTGACCCACGAACTGCTCATCTACGCCTATTTCGCAAAAATGAGAGACACCGACATTTTCTCGCATTATATGGTGGTGAGTGAATCTCGAACTTTATATGGTTTGTTTTAAATTTTGGAAGTCAAGTCAGCTCACTGAACGGTGTCTTTTTCTGGAGTATGGGAAGGACACACAAGTTCCACTACAGCGTTCCAGGCAATTTGACTGTGGAGTAATTGATTCATCAGTCTACGCTGACACAGTGCTCAGTCCTGTATATCAGTCAAGGATCTGTGTCAACCACACTACGATTTGCCCTTAAAAATTTGAGTTGATCTGTTCGCCAAGCTGATGTTTCAGTTCTACGTGTTCCTATCTACCCTATTCACAACATACGTGTCAGCGTTGGCGCTCAACCTCGTTTTCGAGGCGCCCATCAGACAGCTCGAAAGTTTGTGGTTCAAAAAACCGGACAAAACGACCGATAAATCACAGAATTACGCAAATAACAACTCAAGTGATGGCCAACCGGCCGCAGCTGAGCCCTTAATATCGGACAATAACAGGGTTATTGGCGAAAAGTTATAAAAATGTATGTTTTTAAATCCATCATTGTGTTTATTTTTGTCGACATTTGTTTGAGTCAGGTCAGAACAGGGTGTCATTACTGTACATTATTTTGTATATTATTATTTCCTCATTCTGTTGTATATTACAGCTTTTGTCTTTCTTATCTTTTACCAGACGTGCTCATTTATTTTCAATTCTGTGTTTTCGAATTATTCATGAAATATTTGCATGTTTGTGTGACTGGGACCTGTGCCAAAATCAAAAAAATAGCATACCCACAGTGTGAAGTGGTTTGTAGGATTTTGGATATCACAAGCCATACAGTTTTTGCTAAAAGCAATTAGTGTCTCTGACCGGACCAAGCAACAACAATTAGCCTTTGACCATTACTGGCCCATTATGCAAATACATTCCTCGCAGTTTTCGCCTGATCCTAAATGTAAACGGCGCCAGTGTGGTTCTCCCAAGATTCGTAAAGGTGTCGCGGTCTGTAAACATCAGCCAATTAGGGTTGCACCGAACCAACATTGAGTGGAAAAGGGACATACAGACCACCTGATGTGTAACACTGGGGTTGATCGTAAAGACATGGGACAAGCGACAAGCTGAGACAAAAAAGCAGATAAAGGCTAAACCCAAAAAGTGACACGGTTTTCAAACAAGTCAAAAAAAACGATCAAAATGTAAACCCGGGCCATACCAGCAGGACGCCTGTTGCTTTTGCTGTGTTACATGAACAGCAAATATATGAACTGATGCCGTAACGAAACAAGAAGGCCATAGTAGTCGGCATTTTGGGACTGTTTGCAAGAAAGAATTCACATAATTCGTCCGTTATGTAGCGTCTTTGCATAATGACTGCCTTTTGCTGGGTGCCGCCTGCGCCAAACGTTGGTCCGTTAAGAGGACAGTAAGTCAGTGAAAGCAAATGTCACATTAGGAACGCGTTTGTAAACATTCTCGTTATAAACAAATATGAAAGTCGTTGTTCTGTACTCAAATCGGTTGTTTTTGCTGGAATTCAGTAGTCTTTGAGGGCACGAGTTCATCATATCAGTTTTGTGAATTAGTGAATAAAAAGTTCTCATATTTTCTGCCACCAAAGCCAGGTAAATGCCATAGAAATATTGATGTATAAGGGTGTTGGGTGTTGGATATCAGCGTGTTTCGTTTTACTGTAGCTATACCCTATCAATGTGGGTCCATTTGAGAGCACCACTCCTTTCCAAGTTCCGAAAGCAGCTGTTGGGGTTGAATGAGATCCATGTTCTGGTTCCAACAACGTTTCGGAACTGTGCCCGTTTGGTGCAACATTCATTCTTGCTGCTTGTTTGTTCGAATGCAAGCCAGGTCGGTCGGTCTGCCTGCCGTTGCCGAGTGGTGTTGGGTTACAGCCAGTACGGTAGTGGGTGACTGTATTGAAATTCAATCCGACCCCGGGTCTCGGGTTTGCGCGGCTCGCCTCTCATTGTGGACAGAGAGAGAAAGAGAGACCTCGTTCATGTTGCTGGCTGCGGTTTGTTGTTTTGCTCAATTCGGTCGTTCGCCAAATGCCGGAACTTTGAATGCGAGTGAAGAGTAGTTCCCGTGTGTAGTCTACTGCTGGACCTTCACCACATAGAAGACCATGCAACAAAGGTTGGGCAATGTGTGTAGAAACAAAGCATCTGTGTACATGTATAAGTGTACCATTTTTATTCTGGAAATCACACTTTTGCTATAAGTTTAAAATCACACTGTTCTGGCATCAGTTAGTGAGCGTGTATGTATATCGGACCCCGCCCAACCACTAACCTATCCACATGGCTATGGTAAACGAGTCCGCATACTGTAACCCAAAACCGTCTAATGTGAGCTTGAAAGCTGAAGCGTCCGTGCGACTCAGCAACCGAGCCGTTTCAAAGCGCGCCTCTCAAATATTTTAGTCATCCTGCGCTGCTGTTTTGGAGCACCGATATTTATGCTTCGAGTGACATTTTTGTATTTTAATGTTATTTCGTTCTTTCCTTTGCAAAATATATCGTTGAATTCACATGTTTTGAATCCTGATCTTTTTAGATGTCGAAGCGGTCTTATGTTGGCCTCTTTACTATTACGTTTCAGTAACCGAAGTCTCAAATTGTACATGCCTGGGTTTGGCATATCTATAATTAAGCACGCCTGAAACATCAGCGGTTTACAGCGTGCATGAGCCCGTCACCGCTTGTGGTTGCACTCCACGGCAAACAGAGGCACATAACAGTCATTCAATGTTCTGAAGCTGAAGTAAACCGTTGAGAACCAAGTCCACTTTTTACACGCATTGGTTCCTTTTGACGATAAGAGTTCACAGTCACTGGTCTGATTCATTCAGCTTTTTTGTGTAGCTGGGACTCAACTGAGCAGTAGTATCTTAGCTACATACCGTAACCCGGCTCACAACTCGGCAACAAGCCAACCAGGATTGAGCACTTGGTGTTGCACTTGAGATGTAAAGTGGCATATGCTGTGTCTGTGGCACTTGACGAAAACACCAAACAAAAGATCCAATATTACTCGATTTTATGTATTGGGTGCGAAAATGTGTGTAAAATGCATCACACTACATATCTTTCTCATTGTTGTTGCTGTTCCACATTTGTATGTACCTATGTACGTACGTTTGTTGCTCACTTGTTGAATGGCTTATGAGTTGTTCGCACATTTTCGGTTCGAATGCGCGATGTCATCTTGTATTGCCCACAGCAAGTCGGATTATTCACAGATTTTGTGTCCGAACTTTGCCCATTTACTACACATACTTTTACTCAATCATCGTTTTGTCACATTTTGAGTGCCAAGAGAGACGAGCGGACACGCCTGCTGCTCTGTCTCCATTTCCTGTTTGGGGGCGTTTTTTGTTCGAAAATTTTTCAACACCAAGAAGCACCAGCAGCTCAATGTACAGTATATATACGCCAGAGACACTTGACGCGTTCCAAGCGCATCCAATCGAAGCTTCACAATGTTTGCATTATCTGTCAAGTACGCTGTAATCTACAGTGAACCACACAGCTCACTAGGTATACCTTTCGCAACAGAGATTACTGTAGCTGATCAGATTACTGTCGCCCGTCGCTGTTGAAGGTGAACGTAAATTTAGACTGTCCGCTACACCGTGATGCTGACAGTTTCAGTTGGTTTTTTATGACCAGTTACTTCATCTGTGTATAATTGTGTTCCTGATACAGGCAGATTTGGCCATTGACTTGTGGAGCCTTGCGGCCTTGGCTCAGGCATCTTTGACTTCGGCGGCAGGTTTTTTGTTAAAGGTTGATGCTTGGCATGAATTTAAGCTTAGACCTTGCCCGTCTCAACGCGATCACCTGCGCACCCATCACCGTATACTCTGCAACTATTATTTATTACAGTAACCAACCATTACAATGTACGACCCTAGCAGCAGTGGCAGTACGGTAGTGTTGGGCATGCACAATGCACAAATGGACACTCACCCACATGCTGTCGTCGACCTGCCGTACAACACCGAACAGATCGCGACCGTGTGCGAGGTGAGATGCTGCTTTTTTCGATGATGTTTCATGTCTTGGTTCCTTGTTTTGGGTATGAGAAACTTGTAAGCCACCACAGTCACGTGCACTCATAAATTGAACAACCAAGGAGTACAGAAGGCATTTGGTGACAGTGACACAATGTTAAAAAGTGAGCACTCCTGGATGGATTCCGAAGGTACAGTACATTATGAAACTTGGTGACCGAGTAAGATCAGATCCCCTGCCTATATTGTCACGTGACTTGGGAGTCGCGTCGCGATGTAGTGGTGTGATGCTGGTATAATTTCTACCAGCACAACAGTTGTTCAACGGTGGCTGGGACTGAGCATCAGTGAAACGTGTCACATACCCGTATGTATGTACTGTACCTCAGTCAGGACTGATCCGATTGTCATCATTACATCAGTCACACTTTTCAGGTGCTGCAAAACGGCAAAGAGCACGAGCGTCTCGCGCGATTTCTGTTCTCCCTGCCCGCATCCGACCAAGTGCAAAACAACGAAAGTGTCCTGAAGGCAAAGGCACATGTCGCCTTTCATCGTGGCAACTTCAAGGAGCTGTATCGGATACTTGAGAATCATCACTTTTCAATGGACAATCACATGCCGATGCAGAAACTGTGGCTTGATGCACACTATGCCGAGGTGACTGGCTTTATGGTTAGGGGTTTCCGGGCTGGCCTTTGTCGGACCGCTCCGAGAACTGGTCCGAGGTCCTGTCCGAAGTACAATATCGCGGTGCAAAGACATCTACAATACAGTCTACCCTCTGCAATTAAGTGAAATCCCCACGAACATTATGTCACTATGAACAGGATGGACTGCACTACCATTCTACTGTATTGTGTGCTTTTCTGAGCATTATTGGGTGTCTCAAAAGTACAGTATGTCCTGTCACTTTTGTCTTGATGTCATAGGCCACGTTGTACTGGTTGAAACATCAGGTAGAGGTCGCATGTTTTTGGACATCCATCAAAGGCTGCAGAATCGCATAGAGATTCGATTGTACCACAAGTGAACAAAATCTAACCAAAATAGCTTATGACATGAAAATAAAAGTATAACAGGGCACTCTTGAGACAGCTAATACTTACGTTTAGTGTATGGCAGACTAAGCACCGAACGTTCGGTCCCAATGGACAAGTAATGTAACATGGGCGGAGATTTTCATTGCATGGTAGGCAATGAGGCTAATTGTTTGGTCGTTGACGCAAATAGTCAACGCTGGTCTTGACGTTGACGATGCGCGTTGACCACCTGAATATAAGCCGACAATCTCAACCTTGTCCGCACAAGGACTGTACCCTGACTTGTGCATATTCAGGCCGAAAAAATCCGCGGTCGAGCGCTGGGCGCAGTCGGCAAGTACCGCGTTCGTCGCAAGTTCCCGCTGCCGCGCACAATCTGGGACGGTGAAGAGACGAGCTATTGCTTCAAGGAGAAGTCACGTCACGTGCTCAGGGATTGGTACGCGTCGAATCCGTACCCCAGTCCCAGGGAGAAACGGGAACTCGCTGAAGGTCAGAGCAGTATCGAGACACATTGAATTTATTTGGGAAAAATTGAAGGTACATACAATTGCAACACCAGGACCATTATGTCAAGCTTGGGGATCAGGTCCGCTTGGTCACCTTGATTTCGTTATGCACAAGCAGTGATGAGTTTGTAAAGCAATATACTGTAGGTGTTTTTTGAGGTCATTTGGCCAGAGGTGTTCGCATTTGACACCGACGACGCCTGGCACCCTGTCCGTCTGGGTTCACAAACTGACTGCACACACACGTTTCTATTCTTGTTACACGTGCATTTCTCTATAGTTTCTAACTTCAGGCACCGGTCTGACCACCACCCAAGTAAGCAATTGGTTCAAAAACCGACGTCAACGCGATCGGGCTGCCGAGGCGAAAGAACGGTTGGTCATATCGGTTGGCAGTTCTTCGTACTTTTGTGATCGAAATGTACCGTACTTTATAAAATGCCAATTTTTTTGTGAAATCACAAGGGCCAATTTGATGGTATGTTCATCAAAGATTGAGCTGATTCAAAAACGATCGATATATGTTGTGCAAACTTGGTGTTCGAATCGCACGTATATGCATATGAAGTTCATGATTTTGGCCAGCGTGATTGCTGTTTTGGTCTCAGAATAATAAGTTTTGCGCACATCGAGATTAGAATTGTCAGTATAAGTCTCTAATTATCCTTGTTTTGAAACATCAAGTGACTCTACGTAGATCCGCTGCCGAAACGTGCTTGCCACATGTATATTTCAGTGGCGAAAACGACGAAAAGGGCGGCGATGGCAAAGGGGGTGACTTGTCTGACGACAGCGACCTGGATCTCGATCCGCCACCTCCACCCCCGACGACGACCAAAAGCAGACGTGCGAATAATGCAGCCAGCAGTAAATTGGACAATGTCAGCTGTCAGGTGAGACACACAAGAGTATTTTGGTCCCCTTTCGCCTTGTGCATCTCAACAATGGTCACCGTCAGCTACAATCGATCAAACCCTTGAACCATAATCGGTACGATTTTAGATTCTGACCAGTGTGGGTGGGTGGCCCTGCCACGTGAGCCATGACTCTCGCTCTGAGTATGTATTGGTCGCACAACGACCCTATAAGAATTCATCAAATCAACGCTGATTTTCACGTTCAGTCACTCTTAACCACTGTGCTTTTTGTGCTTCTCACTGAACATTTTCAGCTGAAAATAATCTAACAGAGCACCCACGCTGCTGCGGGTCTGAAACATTCCATTAGTTGCATGTTTTGTGTGCGATCACACAACGCAACGTCATTGCCCCCGTCATTTTTCTGTTTTACGATTCAGGAAAAAATTTTGACCAATTCTTATAAAGTCATTGTGCAACCAATATACACTTCTCATTCATGGTTCTTTATTTATCAAAATTTATGATTATGGTATGACACATCTACTGTATTTTAAAAATTTCAATGGGTGATATTTTCGAAACAGTGTAAAGGTCAGTTGGGTGTAATGGTCGGCGTAAGCTCGGTCGAAAGCTCGGTCGGTGTCTGCTCGGTGTAAAAATGAAACATTCCACGTTAACAGCAGGCAATGTTTCATGTTTACACCGAGCTGACACCGACCGAGCTTTCGATTGAGCTTACACCGACCTTTACACCCAACTCACCTTTACACCGTTTCGAAAATATCACCCAATGTCCTGCTGAGACAAAAAAAACAGGTGCAACAGGCGTACCTAGGCTATGTAACCGTTTCAACTCGAAATCAACAAGAAGACCGTATGGAAAACGTCAATAGTACGTGCAGAATGACCACTGCCAAACTAAAAGGTCATTGTTCCACCATGCTGTTACATAGTTTGCTTTGCCAATATCAATCAAGCCAATAGGTGCCCAGCACAGGGATGTGGTCCAATTGTACCCAAGTAGTCACCTAACCATCTGTCGACATTCCAGATTCTCCCCTCACCCCGTATGCCCCCGCACGCCCCAATCGGTGTCGGTGTGCCTCTGGCCCCGACCAGTGGTGCAGCCGATCTGATGAACTCTGCCGCGGCCATGTACACTGGTCACGCGCCCAGTTATCATCCCATGATGTACCCCACATCGCACGAACATCTGTTGCTGCCGACCAGCTATCATGCGTTGTGAAACATCGCCAACGTGTCTGTGACCACTGTGTCGACCAGCGTATCGCCAAGTTTTGATGGACTTTTGATTTTTTTTCTGTGTTTGCTGCTCTTTTTGGTATCAAACTTGGTGATCAGTCCAGTTAAGTCTTGGTCATTTCGCTTTTTCCGAGGATGGTCATTTTGAGATTTTCTGATGCCAGTACAGCAACAACTTTTATGCTGGTCGCTACTTGTGACACCACATCATTTATTTCTAAAGCCTAAACATCCCTCACTGCAAAAAATTCGCGAGATGCTTTGCAGTTCCGATCGCCAAATTTTATCATTGTACCGTACCTCCTATTGTGTACCTATTGGTACCTGCAATGATAACGCGCTAAGCGATCATAACCAGTCTCTACCATGTGATATTATTGAACACAAATCTAGGTACACATTGCTAAACTTTCATATCTCACGAACCGAGTTTCATGTTTTCTTTCTGACTTTGTCGATTCCAAACATATCTGTTGTCTCAGAACGACCTTAGCGTACAGATATTTATTGTTATTGTGCCCCCTTGTTATTCCGTGCTTCTTTTTTGTGTACAAATCGGTTAATTCCGTGTGCATTCACATTGGATGATTTTTTCGAGACTGGAAAAACGAGCTTATTATTATTATAATAACTTACATTGTTATTATAAACATATTCGACTACTGGATGAAAAGAGGCCTCGATTTTAGTTCAATTTTATGACATTTAAGAATCACAGTCACAAGGGTCAATTAAGATCGACGAAAGTTGAAAAAATCAAGGGCAAAATGGATGCAATTTCAGGCAATAAGTGACAAGAGCCGCTTTGGAAGCCCGACATCGGGAATACTTGGAGGCTTCAGCTTCAGCAACAAAATTTGATAGCACAACTCAGGCAAGGATATCACTTTGATCGGAGCTTGGTCAAAGATATGTGAGAAATACCATGTAAATTACGATCACATTCATGATCTGAAGGTTGACCAACAGCATATACTCACGTCAAAGTTTGAACTATGGGCTGAACGAACTTTTGTCTAAGCACATCAGCCAATTATATACCCATGAAAGTTCCAACCAGGACGTAAAATGTGTCGACATCAGCGCTAAAATCAAACACGAAATAATCAATCGCCACTCTCGTCGCTCGAATCACCGTAGTCCTGGTGTTGTTTTTGTTGTTGCCGAATGTCGGTGGCTGAAAGAACTTTGGCAGCTCGTTTGTGTGTTGAGGTACTGTATATACCATGAACATCTTGTGCATTTGCACTGACGATGACCAGATGCACCGGCCGTATGTGAGCAAAGGTTCCTGTTGCCAGAAGCCTCCTTTGTCGCACGAACAACAAGTACATAATTGCTATGGTCGTGAAAGCAGTTAGTTTTTCGACCCCGACTTACACAATCGTTGCAGTAAAGCGAGCGTTTCGGGATTTTTGCACAAATCGACGGGTCGTTGTTTCTCACGATTTCTCAGACCGGTATTGGCACCTGATGATGACAAGACACAAACACAATATTTTCTTTCATGAACCGATCACAATACATTGATGCAATGCCATACTGGCACGTGGTTCTCGTAACACGGTAAGCAACAAAAAAATAAAACCATAAACACACCGGCTTCGAGTAACATTCGTACGCAGTTCGTGTGTCCTTTCCAGGCGGCTGAATGCAAAGGAGTGTCACCGAGTTTGTTCTGTAACAAAACTTGGATCGCTTTCAGGCTTGGTTATCCCATCGAATCTGCCTTTGGTTGTAATTTTTTAACAGACCTTTCTTCCGAGATAAAATGTTAACTACGATTGACATGGTCAAGGCACACCCGATCCTGATCCTATCCAGTCGTCAAGTCAGATACAATTTAAACAGGATACTATGGTACAACATCAAGGCTGTCAAGAACCCATGTTAAACATAATACAGAACTTGAGCATCGACACAGACAAGTGGTTGTTGCAACAAGATGGCAGTGATCTGATCGTATCCGCTGTGAGCCGCCCAGTGCAAAGGTGTCGAGCCGGACTTGTCCAACCCGTTCACAGATACCTGAAATCGAACATCGAATAGTAGAGTCACCACGTGGCCATCGGGTGCAGTTGCAGTCGCACTGACGATGCCCTGGTCCACCGCCCGTCTGTGAAAACAGCATGCAATGGGCAAAACCCGGTGGCGTTACATCATTGTTTCTGCAGATTATTTATTGTGTCATTGCCATGGTGGGATGAATTTGAAAAAATCACCCGTTTAATTAAATTTGCCACACATCTATCAAACTTTTAAATGACGGCGCTCACTTTATTGGCCAGACATTCTCTGAGGAATTCCATATTTCCACGTTTGGCGGCCTCGTGCAGTGGGAAATCGATTGATTCCGACTTTTCAGTGACTGGAAAACGCAAAATTAGTCTTAAAAAACCACAAAATATTTTTCAAAACAGTCGTTTTTAACCATAATTTGAAGGAATAAGTCCGACTTTGTCCTTGCATCGTGCCTGCCACCAGCCAGTTGACGAACTGCTGTCAATCACGTACAATATATCGCCTTCTTCGAATGATAATTCGTCGTTCTAAAAGAACATAAAAAAAATAAAAGAACATTAAAAACCAATCTATATTTAAAGAATGGGCCATGTGAAACATCAGCTCACCGCTTGTGCGTCATACGCGTACACTGCGCGATAAACAAGCACTTTGCCGGGCTTCGGTGCTGGTTTGGGCCGTTCGGGTGGAGACTTGGAAGACATGTTGCAGTTTTCGTGTTTTAATTTCTGGAACTGAAGTCGAAGTTCACGTAATATGTAGAAATACGAGAGCAACATGGACCACCACCGGGCTCGGGTGAATTCCCATCTCCCCGGTCATCACAATATGGTGTGAGGTGAACAGATAAAAAAGCTCAATGAACAGTGAAGAAATATTAAAAAATTCGTCCAGATTTGTCATTTGTTTGTGTGCAATGCAAGAGCACACCGAAAAGGAAAGGAACTGACGACGAAAATATATGTTGTTGTTGAGGTGATGTGCACTGCCCATGCCCATGCGACAGTCAGCTGTGCATTAGCAGAACTGCACACAAGCAGCAGACTTGCACGATGTTTCACTCTCACTGCAACTCGGTGCTTTCTAACGCAGGCTCAGACATGCAATACGTCTCTGTCTCGACTTCAGCAAGAATCAAATTTTAGAGCTAGAGGTCGTTTTTTCTTGAAAGTATTTTTTACTTCAAGCATCGCTCGCATCTGCAATGCGCCGGCACGACGGTGATATCACACCCACATGCAGTAAGCTGACGGCAAAATCGCCACAAGCGAAAGCAGAGTCGAATATCCACACGGAAAGCGTTGACGATGATTCCGAAATTCGCAGGTTGGTTTCCTATCGGGGGGATTTCTTGATGGTAGGTTGTTTTGAAGAACAAAGCAGATTACAATTTTCAGGAAGGCCAAAGAAGAGCTGCTAAAGGAAGCGAAGCGCGCCAAAACACGTTACGACGAATCTGGTCCCCAAGGCTGGTGAGTTTATCAGGGAGCAACACCCATAGTTCTGAATCTGCTTCATCTGAGGATACAGTATGTATCATCCAGCAGAAAAGTGAATTAATTCTCACAAACAGATACTACCGAGGCAACAAACATGAGTAACTTTCAGTGTTCGTGCTGACATCCAGTCTGTCATATTCTGAACGACCCTGTTGTTGGTCCACCATTACGACGGCAACAATGCCCGTTCAAAGTCTCAGCTCGTTGTCCCTCGAATTCATCGTTCGTCACTGTCAGTCCATTGCTCAGTCCGGCCAACTTCTCAGTGATCACCATCGAGTAATCATTCTACGATGGCTGATGCAGCATCGAATGGTTGAGCATCACATGTCTGACTGTCGCGCACTGGAACAAATGTTGACTTCCCCGTTGCGTTGCGAATCAATCAGTCTAACGACGGTAGAAGAGACTTATTCCGACGAATTCATTGATTTATTGGTCAATTCACTTCGTTCGACACTTGTGAACTTGACACTGGACTGTCGATTCAAATTCTTATCGGATTCGATCAAACGACTGTTGCTCGGATTGTCCAACATCAAACATTTGGAAATCAACGAAATGTACGTTCAGGATGACCAGATTGCGACCGAAGCTGTCGATGACTTTCGGCAGCTCGAACATTTCTCGATCCAGTACTACACGCGAAACGACGGACTCAAACTGGAATCGGTGGTCAGCGCCAATCCGAACTTGAAACATTATTCCTCCACAAAACGTGGCGTGTCATTGCCGAATGAAGACCTGCTTTTGATCGCTATCGGCAGGTCTTTGCCCAACACATTGTCCCATCTGGAACTGAACAACTTTACATGCAGCAAACATATTCTGGCAGCCACGTTGTGTGCTTGCATGAACATTGAGGCTTTGAAACTGACCGGTTCGTTTCAACTTGACTTGCCGAGTATGCAAACACTCGGTGGAAGATTTCAATGGAAATCCTTGGATCTTTGTTTCAAAGTCACACCGCCGATGGAGACTTATCAAGCGCTTCAGCTGCTTCCAACGACGCTTGAGGATGTCTCACTTCGTTTTGGCCCTTCGAACAGGGATCTCATTTGCGCTGCGCTATTCAGGCTGCCACAATTAGCATATCTCCGTTATCACACCGAATTTTTCAACGATGCTTTGGTCAACAAAATCCTGAGCTCGTTAGGTTCTAAACTGATCAGTTTTGATTTTGGTTTGGCCGATGTATTGACCGACGTTGGACTGTCTTCGTTTGCACAACATTGTGCGCGAGGCTCCCTGTCTGAGCTTCGCATTCACAGCGATACCAACAAATACAATCGTGTCTGTGGTGGTTTAACCCTGATCCCGTTTTTGGAAGTGCCTGCTGTGTCTGGTCACTTAACTGCAATTTATCTGAATTATTTCAAAGCTTTAACCCCACAGTTGTTGCGTGCCATTTATGTCAACTGTTGCAATCTGACTGAGCTGCATTTGGCCGGCGTAAGGAGCGTCAACGATAATTTTCTGGTCGATTTATCGCAAAATTGTAGATGTCTATCAAAATTGTGTCTTCGTTCCTGTTGGAATGTTACTGATGTCGGCATTTGGACTTTGGCTAGGAACCTCCGACTTGAGTACCTTGACGTCGCTATGTGCATTCGACTGACCTGTGAGTCGCTGATCGCTTTACAACTGCAACGTGATTCATTGGACACGTTTATTTTTAATGGCATTCCTGGAATCC
The DNA here is from genome assembly GCA_030248065.1 of Rhynchonema sp. JSB1_4. Lineage (NCBI taxonomy): Eukaryota > Metazoa > Nematoda > Chromadorea > Monhysterida > Xyalidae > Rhynchonema > Rhynchonema sp. JSB1_4. Next base: position 59,153 of record JASAMV010000620.1, read on the forward strand.
CACCCAGATTGCCAGAGGTTGAACGATTGTGTGATCTTTGTTGGAACAGGCTGCGCATGTACGTGTACCCTTGGCAGGGTTAGAAACGATAAAACGATGTAAGTCTTGTTGTTAAGTGGCACACACTTGTATTCGTCACACGCGTGAACCGAAAAACCAGAAAAATTATGCCAAAAGAATATAAGACAGCCGTAGTAACTGCATGTATTATGCAAAACTCAAATGTTCAGACAAGTCACACGTATGTACAAGTATGTAAGCTCATCTTGAGCTTTGTAAAATCTACCGTGTAAACGCAACTTGAATTATGTAACCCAGGTACCTTATAGCATGTACAGTGATTTTTGTGAATCTTGAATTTATTCATCGCGATGTAGGTACACCCAAGGGTCACGAAAACAGTCCCACCCACCACAGAACCGACGCCTGATCAAAGTTCAAGTTTTGCTCTGTATCAGTCCGTTTTGTTCGCAGGCTGCCGTCCCGCATCCCGTCCACCAACAAACAGTTCTTGGCGCGAATGTTGGTCGATGCCCGATCCAATCATCATCGCAGACGACCGACCCCCGCCGCCAGCAGTCACGGTGAAACATCAGCAATGCGCTCGGACAGAACGGGTGATGAACAAAGCGAGAAGACGACCAGGAAACGCAAACATTCGCCAACGGATGCGAACTGCCGTCGTCATAAATGATGCTTGTGAAATTATTTTTTTATCATTCAATTCAATTTATTGTCTTGGCTGTTCACAATTAAATAAGCGTTTTTCATATATATTGGTCGTACAATGACTTTATAAGAATTGGTCAAATTTTTTTCCTGAATCGTAAAGCAGGAAAGTGACGGGGCAATGACGTTGCGTTGCGTGATCGCACACAAAACACGTAGTAAAGAGAATGTTTCAGACCTGCGGCAACGTGGTTGATCTGCTAGATTATTTTCAGCTGAAAATGTTTTGTGAGAATCACAAATAGCACAGTAGTTAAGAGTGACTGAACGTGAAAATCAGGATTGATTTTGATGAATTCTTATATGGTCATTGTGCGCCCAATACATGCAGTAAATGTATTTTTTACCTCAAGTGCAAAGCTATACCTAATTTATTTGTGCATGATCACATGAGGCACTGAAGAAATCAAATCATCCCTTGCCTTTGTTCACCTCGAAACAAAGCGTCACAGTTTTTGCGCGGCGCGCAGTGCGTATGTTCCTCTTGTAACAATCGTGCGTGAACGGACAAGACCGCTGCTTTGCGCGTTTTTTTGGCCAGTCCTTTCCATAAAAATCACTTGAACAAAGACCGCGAAGCGAAACAAATGCGCATAAATCACTTGAAATCAAGTTCAGCGGTCCAAACGCAATTCACCTGTTGTCACTTATTGTGACAGCAGCATTGCAACAACGCACGGCACATGAGCGCACGTTGAGTAGATGCTGGCGGCACTACGTCAGTTTCGTAGTGCGAGTGCCCATTCTAATTAGTCGTCTCTTATTGGTGTCAGCTCATGTACGATCAGGCATTCATTTTCAACTTACGGTTCATGTGTGCCAGCCAGGTGCTGAAGGCCAATTGTTAGGTGGTTGACACACATCGTTGAAACAACGGCAAATTTTAGGCACACGTTCCTGATGGAATACTGAAGATCGAAAACATTCAAGCGCGTGCGTTAACCACTCCGCAATAAGCCAGCGCACTCGGTTCAGCTTTGTGACAAACGAACCAAACCGCATGTATAAGTAGTCATTGCGGCGCTGGCGGCTCCAAAGTCGACATTGACCGATAACGTGCGTCCACTGTTTTCCACATCTCGCTAACTGTATATATCACCAGCGTTAACGTACGCTCACTGGTGCGTACTAACGTCATGCCAAGAATACCAAACATAAAGCCGAATTTCGACTGTAAACGAGAAGGACCCACCCGTCCACCCACATTGTAAGACACCAAAAATGGAGCGGGCTTACTCTCCGTGTCTGTGTGCATGGGGGTTAAAGAGACGGTGAAAGTGGTACACATGTGTGTGTGTGTGTGTGTGACCAAGTGCAAGTGGGTCATGACCAGACTCAAGCACAGTGGTTCGTTGTTTGGTTGTTGGTTGCGTCCCCAAAAAAGCAAGCCCCAGAGAAGAAAAAGCTTTTTATAAACGAAGGAAACAGCACAGCGACCCAGCGTCAGCCCTGCGCATGGCTGCCGCACACGGTCTGCGCATGTACCAAAACAGCACAGTGACTACTGACTGCCGAAAAACTCTGACCATGACGTCTGTACCCTCTGTCTGTGTGTGCACGTGTATGAAGGTACACATGTCACGTTTTGTGGACAGCTGCATTTGAACCCTGGTGTTTGTACGTACGCCAGTATTAGCATCGCCCGAGAGCCGGGCGGACGCGGCACACATACACTGCAGCAGCGGCAGTACTCAAACTGCGCGCGCGCACAACTCAACTGACAACAACCACTATCGATTCCGGGGCATGCCCGCATATGGTCGGAGTTTTTGTCACAGCGCACACACTAGGACATGCACGTGTCACGCTCATGTATATGCGCATGTACCAGTATGTTTTCGGCTGTACGCCACCAACTGTGTATATGTACAGCAGGCACCCGTATGTACAGTGCCGCTGGGCTGGTTGCACTGACTATAGGCACATACTCACTCACTCACTTGCAGTGCGCGCGCACGTCTAAGGATCAAACTAAGACCAGAATGGTGGCGCGCGCAGCCACTAACCGAATAAGCTTAACCAGCCATGCCCGCACATGCTGTGTCCGCGTGTCGGTATACATAAGTTGGCTGCCATACCACAGCTATAACTCCTTTCCACATGAGACCCCATTGCCGCTACCTATATGCCATTTATACGCGCGTTGAGGTGTGCAAAATGTCTACTACCGTATTGTCAAGCTGTTAATTTGACGTCGCGCTCATGCTTTTCACTCGTTGATGCAGTCACAAGTCACAACCGTGTCGTTGGGTTCCTTGACCTCGGTTTGTGGGCAACAATTGGTGTACGCCTGCAGTCGTGCTACGGCATGCATGAAATAGAATGACCTCGTTGCTCAACTTTTTTCCGGGTGGACAGCACTTCTTGATGTTCGAGCACATTGCGCCCTGTTTCTACCTGGAACCGCTTAAGTGACTGCAGCGAAAAATAGCGACTTTTTTAAGCCGCTGCTTGATGTTCCACCAGCGGGCGCCCGAAAACTGCTTCATGCCAACACTGTTGTCATCTTCGTCAGTTGATGTGCTTTTATTGTGTGTCCTTGCACAAAACAACGTTTGACGAATGATTGTCCAAAAAGGAACGGTCAATTATAGCGTGGCTGACACAGATCATTGACACACTCCGTCAACGCAGCAGTGTTTAAAAGGTGTGTCGAACGTCAGTCATCTAGACCTAACGCACCCCCGTTTTCTTGGGTAGAAATGAAGGACACTGTTGTATACCAAGTGAGCAAAAAACTGGCAGGTCTTCTCACCCGCTAAATAGCAAAATCGAATAGAATCAGGTTCTTTTAGAGTAAAATCAAAGAAATGCGGACCAGCTTCATGTCTCGAGTTCACTAGTTTGTTTTGCAAACAATAATGAACTCGATGCTGTATTTGATTTCAACCCACCAAAATTTGGGTGCCGAGTGACGTTCGACACACATTTCAAGCTTGAGCTTCCTTGACAACCGTTTGCAAGCATAGTTAAGTGTGTCAACCAGTTTTCAAACAGCCAAAATGACGTCAGTGCATGCGTGTTGCTCCCATAAAGCCGCTTGCAGCAGCATGTGTGCCCATCAGTTGGGTGGCTATGGCTGGATGCTGTGCCCCTCCATTTTCGTGCGTGCCAACGCAAATGCGCGTTAAGAGAATGAAAACTGCCTGATAGCTGACGACTCGGCTCGTCCATGTACATAGGTGGGTATGGCAGAGAAGAAGACACCCACTTGGACGTAATCATGGAGGGCTGGTCAACCGAAATTCGTTTTTTTTTTCATTCTTCGTGACTGACTTGCTGCTCGCCGTTGTTGTTTTGTTGTTCGTCAAACGAACGTGCCTGTTCTGTACTGCTTTATGCTCGCCAAAACAAAATCGAAAAATATGTAGTGTGTGGTTGTCGTGTGTGGTAGTGTTTGGTCCCTCAAGGATATTTGCATTTTGTTAACTGGTGCTTCCTTGTCTGCGGCGGTCATGGCTGCTAAGCTGCATGGCTCATGTTCTTGGTAAAGGCTGCTTTTGTATAATATCTTGTGGTATTCCGCCCCTTCAATCGAGTGCATTCATATGTTATATAGACTCTCTACTATTAATGAAAGAAAAAAGTGCAAAGATTCGGCTTATTCTTGTGTAATCTACGCATGTGCTGACGTGCTGACGAAGCAGAGCTAACACGAAGGCCACGTGCATTGCACAGAACACTGCTGTGCCCAGTTGAGCCAGCGTGAAACATGCGCCGATGCGAAGACCACACTTGAACTAGTAAAAAATTCTCCAACTCACATGCTTCACGTTCATGTGCAAGACAATTCTTCACAGATTTGTCACAGCGATCTAGGTCTGGGCAATGGTGTATATTCCTCTTCGCAATGCACTTGACACCTGAACTCTTGTTTCATGTTGAACCAAGCGACACAGACAGAGCGCCTTCTGGTTGAGTCAGTCAGACGTTATTATACTCTTGCAGCTATACGTGCAATGTTCGTTCAGTCGGCCAATTGTATGGTGGTTGACGCATTTCATTAGCACAGTTTCGTTGACACAACTTTTAACATTTTTGCGTTAGAAGCACCAATTTGCACCGTACGTTAGAAGAGGTGCGCCAACGACGTGTGTCAGCCACGTCAGAATAACCCCGTTGTGCGTTGGTAGTAGGTATAGTAACAGGCAAGTTTGTTGCATATTGCGAATCCTATGATAAGTAACAAACACACAAACTGTCTAGCAGCTATATTTCATGTGTAACTGCTGGCATTTAACCGTGACCGTGTGTGTTTGTAATGCTTCTGTGTTTCTACAAGTGCCATCGCCACGAGTGCGCATTCGTTCCTTTTTGCGGCATGCACGCGCCTCATTTTTAGGAGCACACACGCACTTGCAAACCGTTGTATGTTTTCAATATGTATACAGTAGTAGGTAGTAACTGTCTTGCTCGTTCGCCAGTTATCGCTGCTAACAAATGGCGCTCGCGCGCGACACCCGCATGTTTTCGTGTGCCACTCTGACTTTTGGCTGTGTGTTACTACCATAATTTAGATGAACTTGCTGCTGCCACCCACCGCTGTTCCGCGCGCTCGCGAAGCATCGCAAGTCAAGCGGAACGAACAAAGTTAACTGCGTGTTGCAACCAGAAAAAGTTTTGAGTTCTTTTTATTGGAGTCACCACGTCACAGTCATTCGAAGTTGGTTGGTGATTCTGAAGCTATTAATCGAGTACAATCACGTGGTGTCTTGCAAAGGCATGCGATGCCGCTATATTCTGGTGTCATACACGCATCGGCGTACAGCACTGGTGTCGGCACAGGCTTAAAATATCCTAATCCAGGGTCCCTGCTCGCGCATGTGTGTTCGTTATTGGTTGGTTGGGTTGAAATAAGTCGAAAACGAACCATCCTACCTACTTTTACACATGGTCATGGTCTTCTTCCAGTTCTCCACATACACCAGAAACAGCCACATAAGCGCGCACACAGTGAATCCCCACGAGAGTAGTTTCTGTGGTTTGGCTGGTCGAAAGAGAGAGAGAGTTTGCTGCCATCCCGGCTTGTTTCCGGATAGCGCGCAGTGTTCAACCAGCCTATTCACCACGTCGGCTTATTGTAATGTGGTTGACTGACATTGTTCACCAGCGCAAATGTTGAATGTTTTGGCGTTCAGGTTTGACGTTGTGTCGAAAAGGCCACAACTGGTATACACATAAGGAGGAGGTGTGTCATCGTCATCGACGTGGGTAAACTACGTCACAATTAGCCGAAACGTGAAGTTCACAAATTCGCTTGCTAGATGCGCCAAGCATGACACACACGGACTGTGAGCCTTTGCCCAACAATGCGTGTCCAATGCGACTGGGTACTCAGGGTTCGTTATAATTTCCCAAAGTCCGAGACTGACACACAGACGCAACTGTAACCCGCCGTGCAAATACCAGTTCCGCCTCATTCTCTTTTCGCTCCGTATTTTTTTTTGCTGTTTGCGCGACCAGACAGGCGCGGTCTCTTCCTTTTACTTTGCGAGCGTTCCGTGTTGATTGGAACGAACAATACGGCTGGTTAACGCATTTGTATTCGGTCGTGGACGGTTTTCATGCCCTCGTCTGCGGTCGATGTGTGTCTTCATCTGCGCAGTGGTTCCCGTGCTACGTATCCACGCAGAATGGCGACTCCAGGATCAGGCACATAAAATTGTCAATTTGCAGATAACGTGTCACACACAACTTGGGATCGACCCAATCCTTCACCCACATCACAATATGGCTGCATCTCCGCACATGGACAACGATTGACGACAATTAAATCATCATTGAATAGGAGACCAATTTTACATATAATAATTATTTTCGCCAATCGCCACAAATACACAATCGTATCGTAGCGCCCGCGTATTCGCTTCGCTTTGTATTTAGAACAATTATCGATTGATTGAGCGAATCTCAAATCAATAAATTACGATGCCGCGTGATCGTATGGATGCGCTCAGAGAGGTAACACCTTAACTGTTTTGTATGTAGAATGGCCGAAATTATTGCCAGTGTTGTTGGCGGGTGGGGTTTTCAATTTTATGATGCAGTCAAAGCTCGTCATAAGTCATATTGATGGGACCTGAAAAATTGCGGTTGTGGAAGAAATTTCTGATTATACAAAGCGGAAATGTAGCACAGCAAATCTTTGTCCTCTCACAGGCGCAACAGGGCCAGCCGCCGGGCGAGACCGATCCGCTGATGGAACCGGAGGCCGGTGGAGGTGGTGCTTTTATGGAAGACTTCTTTGAACAAGTTGGTTTGGGTGGAATCAATCATAGATTGTTCTGGCATGGTATCCTTTTCGTGATCTGATAGGAGCGTGATTTTGTCCGTCGTTAGATAAAATTAGTGATCGACTGATCACCGTACCACGAAGCGGGTAAACGGAATGGTGTTGAGGCATCTTGTGCATATTGGCACGGACGATAACCTGGTGCACCGCCCGCCCATGTGAACATACATACATAGAAACGGACAATCGACAATTCCCCGCACAAATCTCATTCTGAGGAATTGATGTTTCATGGTTGCTTTATTTACAATTGCAGATCGAGGAGATCCGCAGCAGCCTTGACATGATTCAACAAAGCGTCGACGAAGTCAAACAGAAACAGTCGGCCATCTTGTCCAATCCCGTCAACGATCCAAGTTTGTGAACACAAATACCATGTCATTTATTTTTTTGTTATGATGGCCGGTCGCACTTAGTCTGCCAAGGTTATATCGTGAAAAATTGGGATGCTACCTCTATGTAGAGTACCTATAATTTCCAGTAGCCAAAAGGTTCTTCCAAGACAGCCACGATCAACTATTTTCTGGTCGAAACATTGCAAATATCCAAGAACTCGCGCGCCCAATTGCATTGGGATACATTACAGAGAGACGATCGCTCCTTTAAGTCACTCAATAGTCGGCCATCAAGTACACAGATGCTTGAATTTGCATTAAAGTAAATTTAAACTTTAGAACTCAAAGAAGAGATGGACGAACTGATGGGAACGATCATGAAATCAGCCAACAAAGTGCGCGGCAAACTGAAAGGTTCGTTCGCATTCTTGGCTTTGGCTTGGCTTACAGGATTACAGGCCACAGGCCTTTTCAGGAACAATTACAAAACCTGATACTTCTGTCACACTACCTAGTTAATGCTCACTGAAAAGAGTCATGGATAAACGGACTGACCGATAACGCATGAGGAGGCAGCTTCGGAATTGATGTGGCTCCACTTTGGTTGCATAGCCTATGTTTGCACACAGCATGAAGATCATAAATACAGCATTTCTTCAAGACAAAAAGTGGCTCTCGCCACAAAAGAAAGACACTCAATATTTATTGATGAAACATCACCCAGATGCTTGCAGCAATCGAACAAGCCATAGAACAAGAGGAGAGCGCCGGGGAGCAGGGCGCCGACTTTCGCATTCGCAAGACGCAGCACGCGACCTTGTCACGAAAGTTTGTGGAGGTGATGACAGATTACAACAAAACAAAGTGCGACTATCGCGACAGATGTAAGGACAGGATACAGAGACAAGTCAACATCGGTCAGTTTATATTTTAATGTTTTTGGGTTGCGGTGTTGTCTAATTTGGGTACCACCGCCTCCACTGTCCGAATGAGCGGCATCAAGATGAAAGGGATCAAACTTGACGACCTGTTTGGTTATTCTTTGGTCACGTGACTTTATAATTGTACGTTTGCTGATGCCGCCAATTTCGATCAGCGCAAAAGTTGTTCTTGACAATTGACAATAAACTCAAACTGTTCGCCTTTCGAAATTATAGTGGCATCAGTCTCGAAATATCCTCACAACAAACAGTCACGTGACCTGGCAAGATTATGGTTTCATGGTGTCTTAGTTTGTGATGTTGTGTGGGCTCCATCAGCAATTATCCGGTCTGTAGCTGTATGGCACGCTAAGTGGACACCAATTGACAGCAGTGGATTACGTTGAGACTGCGTGATCATCTCTGCCTTCGTGCAAACTATTAGCTGGTGATGTTTCAGCTGGCGCTAATATCGATGACGATCAACTTGAAGAAATGATCGAAAGTGGGCAAGCTGCTTCATTAACACAAGGCGTACGTTTCGTTCTCAGCTGCTAATCTGACAAATAGCTACAATTCTTTGTTTGATTGGTTGACACAGATTTCTGAAATTAATGCGCTCGAGTCACGACAAAACTGGACTTTTTCATTGAGGACCTCTCGACGCACGCGTTTCTGTGAAAAGTATATACAGTATGCCACGGCGAGTATGTCGGAGATCTGTGTCAACCATTTCTCAACAAGCTTGACTTTTTCTCATTATCGCGTTCGTTCGCAGATCTTCACGGATCAAGGCAAAGCCGCTCAAGCGCTGGCCGACGTCGAAGCGCGCAACCAGGACATTCTGCAGCTGGAGGAGAGCATCAAGCAGCTGCACGACATGTTCATGGACATGGCCATGTTGATTGAGTCACAGGTGAGGGCACACTGCTGATGATCACGGGGTGTCATTCGCACTGACGACCACTTGGTGCACCGCAAGTCTGTGGAAATGTAGCGGTCGAAATGGACAATGAAAACATGTCACGCACACAGACAGTAACCTACTGGAGATTGAGCCTAATCGCTCTGATTGCTCTGATGCTTGATCGATTTGAGTGCACCGATTCGTCAATGAACCTCTGTGGATTTAACTGGACTTTTTTCGGGGTTCCTGGCGTTGTGGTGACGATAACATGCAAAGAAGCGTTGAAGTAAGACTCGAACTGGACGAGACAATGCTTACACAGTGCAGGAACATAGTAGTTAGTGTGACGCGAGTAGTACATTTGCTCTGAAACTTTTTTTGCATGATGCACCGTAGTCGGATCAGATGTTTTGCGGACGCAGTAGCAGGTAGTCACCTGTGTTAGCAGGTGCCTAGCAGGTAACAGGTAGATGTTAGCACATGTGGCAGACCCACAGCTTGCGTCGGCCGCCGGGTGGTCGTTTAGGGTCAGGTTTCTCTCCTTATGCTTTGCTTTGGCTTGGCCGAGGCCCATGGTTGGCCTAAGCCGTGAGCCTGAGCCTAAATGTAGACCCAGTATGCCTAGGTCGAAACCGGCACGTTGTGGGAGTTCCTATGGATTCGGTCCACAATAAATTTTCAGGAGTCTGTCAATTTCCTATTTTACCCTGAATTTGCAGGGCGAAATGGTTGATCGAATCGAGTTCAACGTCACACACGCCAAAGACTACGTTGGCTCGGCCGTCGCCGATACGAAAAAAGCTGCCGCGCTGCAGGCCGCTGCTAGACGGGTGCGTCAAACGTAGATTATTTGAAGATGTGCACCAAATGAGTTCATCTCTCACGACAAATAAATCCCTGGAGCGGGCATATTTCTGTTCTGCAAATATTTCTGAATAAGAATCCAGCGGCGGTTTCATTTTCAGTGATGTTTTGTGCTGAAACACACTGTGGGTTTTTTAGGAAACTATGGGATGCGGTGTGGGGCACCATGACATTCACCAGTAGTTCCTGCGTGATAAAGTTGCGCGCTGATGTTTCAGAAGAAGATTATCATCATCATTGTTGTGACTGTCATCGGTGCACTGGCCACGTATTACATTGGCGGCAAACTCGGCATGTTCTAAGTGCTACCACGTCTCAGTCCGTTCACACCTACAGTGTACACCCGGTTAAACAACCAGAATAAATCCATCCATAAAAACAAGCACTTCCGTCGACTTTTTCGAATTTTTTATCTTTTATATTTTCGCCATTTACTCGGTATGTGTATTTACTTATCGTTTATTTATTACTTAGTGCGTTCAATTTTTTGTTTGTTTTCTTTGCGACGTTTCGTCTGATTATGCACTGCATTATACCGTGTTCAGCTGATATTTTGGCTTTTTGCAATTATTCTTATACTTTTCCTATAGTTTGGCGCTTGCATTTCGCGCAGGGCTTTTATAATTGATTTTGTAAGTTTCGGTAGTGTCGCATCGTTAGAAACTCGCGCGCATCAAAATAAGCTGAAATTGTCCTGTGATTTATTATACATGTAGACACAAGGCGGCTTTGTAGATTTTTTCAGCAGAAGCACACGTAGGTAGTATTTAGAAAAAGTGTTTTATGTCAAATACCCCCGGGCGTTTGAAATGGTACTCCGTGGTCACTTGATTTTGAACAAAAAAAATCGCTAATTTTGTGGGAAACTATTTTCCTGACTCCTGTATTCGTTCGGAAAACAAACCGTTCTCTTATTATTATGCAGATTTGATATTATTTTTATATTGTCACCACATTTATATCTGAAAATGGGTTGTTATGTATATTTTTCGATGTTTTTACGTTTTATTAAAATATTATTATTCGTGTTTGTGACTGAAAACGTGTTGCGCGCGTGTGTTTTTTCTGTGTGCATGCAAGAAACCATCTCAAAGATTTACGATCAGTGTTTGCTGTATCAATACCCGAGCAGAGTTTTGTTTACTGCGCTATTTCTTTGTCTTGTTTTCAAATACGTTTTTGATCGTTTGTTTCAGTTTCAAGTTTGGCTTGTATCCAAAATCTATCATAACTTTTTTACAACTAACTCGCAAGGCGTAAATGTATGTATTTCGTGTGGAACTATGTAAGTGAGAAACAAATACCAGCTTTAATCTAAAAGCTTTAACGCGCTGAATGTGGCATCAAAAATATTCTTTGGCTCTGAATAAGCTATTCTAGTCTCAGCATTCCACTTATACATACCGTACCTTTACCTTTCACTGACGTGCGTGTGAATTCATCAGTGGCTGAATTTATGATTTATATTCTCACCATTTTTGCAATAAAGCTATTTTTCGCAGAAACTCAGCACGACTAAACCATACTGTTTTATTGTTGTCCTTTTCTCAAAACACACCTCTAACGGCCTGAGAGTTGAAGTGCGTGATGCATGATGTTTCGCTACGTGCTTGCATTTTTGTGAGAAGTTTGATAAGATTATAATGAAAGCTCGACATTTATAGCGAATTATACGTGCATAAAATGACTTAGTACTTTATCTATCGTTTTGTTACGCTCCTCGTTTTGTGGACATAATTTTTTAAATTGTTTTATCATTAAAAACAATTTTGTCAAAGGCTGAATAAAGTAGATTAACACTGCCGATACACACGATTTTATTATGCTTGCTGTCATTGATGCACGCATCAAATTCACACCGCTTTCCAGTGAACGTTCTTGAAGCTCCGGGCTTGGTTCATTCTCAAAGATAAGCCAAAGGCTGAAAGCTTAAGGTTGCTCCATCGTCAACTTCATGAGACACTCACCACGGTTGCGTGCTTTGTGTGTCATTCGTGTGTTGTTGTGGAGCGCTATAGGCTCATGCAGGAATGGCTTGATTTGCTGTCGTGGTGGTTCAAACAAAAAAGTGGCTGCCGGAACTTGGGCTTAGGCCTATTTTCAGGCTTAGGCTCAGCCTTGGGATTAGGCACAGACCCCAGTCTGAGTTAAATGAAACATCACAGGCACTGCAAGTGCAAACACAAGGAGCCACATCAAACTTGGTAATCGGTTCGGATCGGATGTGATCTGCATGCCTTGGTCAAGTGACTTTTTTGAATCAAGGTTGTTAAGAAATTTAGTGTTGCCACTAACTTCATCCAGTGTATAAGATGTTCCCCTACCTAAAACTAATAAGCTGGACGAAATTAGTTGCTCCAGTAAATTTCTTAATATGGTTATTGCAAGAATCATGCGCTGTCAGGGCAAGTCACATCCGATTATCAAGTTTGATATGGACCGAGACGTGAAACGTCAAGTGCCGAACTGCTATCTACCGCTGCATCCAATTGGGACCAGAGACCCCCATACTTGATGCGGTATATTTCGCAACAAAGCTGAAGGTAAGAGGGAGCACGGCGGATGACACGTTTTGTGTTGCGAAATATTGGTCGACAAAACTCTTGAGAGCTCCAGCGGTGTATTGCCCGCACAGGAATATACCACGGTCAATGATACGGTTTCGAGGGAGTTCATGCTTTGTGTGCAACATCTGCGAATTATTCATCGATATAAGTGGTAATAACGGAGAACCATCGAGGCGACAGCGTAACGCAACAAACTGAAATCATGACCTCAACTGTGCCACTTCAATCGTTCAAGTGCACGATGACAGTATGCACCATAGTCATCAATGATCAGTTTGAGCAAATGCAATTTGCCCACAAGCATCCTACTAGCTTTCAAGCAAAAGCGGCTTTATCGTGCCGTTGGTGGACTGATAGTATGCATGAGTCATGGTCCCGGTGACAGCAGGTGCATGTGGTGCACTTGTGTCCCAAAACCCAAAATGTCAACAAAAACACGCGAACAGCATGCATAGCGTATGTGCATATGTTCCTGCTTCCTGTACCATGTGTGTGCTGTCCCTGCATATTGTGGCGTTATCTATCGATTCATTTTGGCTTGAATGAGAGAGACCCATTGAGAGCGCAGTGTCCAAGAGCACATGCTTCGTTCAGTCAAATTGTATAGACGCTTTGTGTGTTGTCTGCTTTTGTTCGAGGATCTCCTCAGATAGAATACGGCGAGAATGAGGCGAGTCAGGATGCAGTGTGCAATTTATATTAGTAATTTTGTGGTCTCAATTTATATGCTCGCGCACTGCACATGTTGAAATGGCATTGGCAGGCAACCTTGTGCACTATGCATAGATCAACCCAAACGCACACAACAGTATTTCAACACACCGCGCTGCCGCAGTCAGTCAGCTCGCTCGCTTATCGCGCATTTTTGACAGTTCAAGTTGGCCCGTGCTGATTTTACGTTCTTTTTTCATGGTGAAATTCGGCTTTTTCCTGAAAATTTAGTGTCTGCTACATTTGTTTTGACAGACGGAATACATCGCCAGCTAATCCGGCAAAGTAGCTGCTTTTCTTTTGCTACTGAGAACAAATCTGAAATCTAAAACAAAGAATACGTATCGACAATCTGACGTCATGTTCGCCCCACAGTCGGATGTTTGATGAAGTAAATTGAGTTTGCAGATATTGGTTTCAAATTACTAGGTCTTGCAAGTTGCATTTCAGCCTGCATTACATGGGGCAGCTGGTAGCCATAGCAATAATCTGAAACCAGCCTAAGCCACGGAGGAAAAAACAGCGACGAAACATCAAATAAAGCTGCTGTGACTCATTCCTGGCATCATCGCGCCAATGCGTGAGTTCTCGTCGAGTTTGAAAGAGAAATTCGACCACGAGCGACAACGTTTTCTCGGACCAAAATCAATGGCGGCTGCCACCGAATCGTCGAGCAGAGGATTCCACTGGTTTCAAAATGAAGTTGGTTTGCAATTACAGTTGCAAAATATTTGTCAGCAATTGCAAATTTTCTTCAATAAAAATGTTTTACCCATGATGCTCTGTGCAGGTGCAACGCCTGAGCGAGCAGCTAGAGCGTGTGCGCGCCGACATAATCCAACTGAAACACGAGCATGCTCGAGCGCTACAAAACACATCCGTCGACTCAGGTTTGCGGAGATGAGGGAAAAGTGCCGATTGTGACCCGTTAGGCAATATTTCACGCCTAAATGTCGCTGATGTTTCATCTCAGAAGCCCGCGCTCGTCGGGAACAATTGGCTCACACGGTGGTTGTCAGTTTGAAGCAAGCACGCGCTGATATCGCCGGTGAGTTCGAGTTGGCGAGGGGGTTTGGGAGGTTTCAATTGTTTCATGATTTGTCAAACAAAGCATTTCTTTATCGTCAGTGCGTCAGGCCCAAGTGAACGCTGCGACCGAAGTTCCGTTGATCGAGAAACGCGTTCTCATCAACAATTTCGACAGTCTGAAAACGCGATTTCAGGCGTTGTTGGGCGAATTTGAAGCTGATGAACAGGCGTACAGAGACAGAGTCACGAAACGGATACGCAGGGAGATCGACATATGTGAGTGGGAAAAAAGTCAACCACAAAGTCGGTATTGATACTGATTTGTGTGAAACATATTTTACCCGTGGCGCTGCATCCACCCGAGCTGCCTAACATGAAAGTGCTTGCTATTTTCCACATCCACACCACCATAGGTGCGGTCGAATCGAATATCTCTCATAAACTTCTAATTCTGACTGAATTTGTGATCATGACACATTATTTTTATGCAGCTGGCGCCAACGTGACGGAAGAGCAATTCGATGACTTCATTCACTCTGGTGGACAATCGGTTTTCACACAACAGGTCAGTTCAGTTGCATGGGGTGTCAATCTCCTCCATGATTGACACGATCAGGATCCGGCATTTTTGGTCACTGAAGAATAGGTTTGATGTGGATCACAGAAAAAACACGAGCAAAGCCTCGATTCGATCCAGATTCTGGCCGACACACACATGGCCAAACGGGTGTTCGGCGACATTCAGACGCGCGCGGACGAGGTGGCAAATTTGGAGAAGGAAATCGTCCAACTGCACGAACTTTGGGTCGATTTGGCTGTGATGGTCGATCAGCAGGTTAGGGAGCGATTGAGTCGCAAAAGTTGCCCTGACGACCACACCACCCGCAACAGAAACAAGTTGTATGAAACGATGCCTGATTTTCAGGGCGAGACGGTTGATTCGATCGAGGCGAACGTGCAAACAGCCGGCAGCGAGGTGGATGCCGGTGCCAAGCAGGTGCAATCGGCGCTCGAAAGCACCAGGAAGGCCAGAAAGGTATACGTCTTGTTGCAAATGCAGAATTTGGTCTTTTTATCCTCATTATTCATTTTTTTTCAGAAAAAAGTGTTCCTCATCATTCTTGGTGTCGTCGTCGTAATAATTCTGGTGTTAGTGCTCTGGATTGTGCTCAGTGGTTCGTGAATCAAAGCACTTCGAAATGTTCATTCACACTTCTGTTTTTCTTGCTGTGCTTTTTCGTGATTTCGAATGCATTCTGTTCTTTTACTGGTCAACCAACACACTTGATGCTTTATTTTCTTTTTGTATAATTCAATCTGTGTTGATGATATGTTCGCATTGCGTTTATTGTCATCGCTCATGCAAATCTGAAACAAATACGTGTTCGAAATAAAAAGACACACATAGCGGTCGGGGACGAATGACCGTCTCCATTCCATGTGGCTTACAATGGTTTTAGTGTCGTTTACGTAGTTGCCACACCACAAAATATGACGTAACAAACACACACATGGGGACCGTCATGTGTTCTGTGCCTCACATGTTTGCTGCGTGCGACTGCTGCTTGCAAGCTTCGTGGTGCAATCAGTTAAAATGCACGTAAACAACAGTCTTGTGCAAACCCTCTTGAGCCAGTGATCCAAATTTGCATTGATCCTCAGAAAATGAGGTCACGATTGAAGTTCTCACATTTGTGAATCAATGTAAGCAAGTACTAAAGCAATCAATCGACCGTGCTGCGCTTTGTGAACATGTGATCAAGATAAATATCGATTGACTGCGGCATTTGTCATCATGCAGACCCTGAATAAACGTATTATAAGTTTTCTCATTTGAAACTGAATGAAACTCCACCCACGCCAATCAGTTATGTTAGTCTAGTTCTAAGCTGGTCTTACCTGTCCTGTCACTGCATGTCACAACGAGTGTTCGCGTGGGTTAGATGTTATAAATCCCAACTAAGCTGACGTGCAAATCGAACAAGTTGTAAGCCGATCGATTTGCAGTTACAAGCCATTACAAGCTTACAGTTGACCATGACGGCTGACCATCCGATGTTTTCCTAATTATAGCTCTCCTGACAAATGGAACCCGCGGTATCATACGTGCTTTGCTGAGAGTGGAGTGATCCAAAGCTGGGCGCACTACATCACATGCGCAAAACAGAAGCCGAGTTCGGTTTGGGCAGATTGAACTGCACTACATTGATTGATGTCATCTAAATCGAATTGTGTTTGTTACCGGGTTTTTAGAACGGTAGATTCAAATTTCAAATTTTATTTGCAAGCTCACGCAAAGACCTACAACGAGATCCGGAAAACACCTGAAAAATAAACGAGTGTACGTAACACAATGATAATCATGAATGAACAAACGACAAAACGTACCAGAGAAATTTTAAACCAACCAAAAACAGCAACGACAGGCGAAAATCAGTGATCAATGGCGCACACGAGATGAAAACAGGCGATAACAAAAACCAACGATTACCTGAAAGCAGCAACTCAGTGACTGAGAAGATCAGTCAACGACGGCTGAGAATTTTGTTGAAATATGGCGAGAAACTACGTCTCGACCACGTGAGTTTAGTTTAGATTTAAAGGCCGCAATTGAGGCAGCGGAGACGACGTCCTCTGGGAGCCTGTTCCAGAGGTCCACAACGCGATAAGCCCAATACCCGGACAAGTCCGGACCCGCGCCATGAACTCGACACAAACTGTGGGAGTGCCCTCGGGTTGGGCGGTCGGTGTCACGCGGTGGAAAGAATGATTCCTTGGTTACCCCAGGTATGAGACCACGAACGACTTTGTATAGTCCGTCCACCAGCTCATGGCACTTTGTGTTGCTGCTGGCCGACTTGTTCCCTTCCTCCACGTTCTAATGAAAGAGAAATTGAGTTTCCGAAAAAAATATTTTTGCTCCTAAATTGATGTTTTTATGAAATCGACGTGTTTTATAGATTTTAATTTAATTTAATTTTAAATTTGATCGAATTCAATCGTTTTCGACACATTTTACTATTTTTTTAAAGTTTTTTTGCAAAATCGCTCACACTCAATTTCTCTTTCATTAGAACGTGGAGGAAGGGACCAAACCAGCCAGCAGCAACACAAAGTGCCATGAGCTGGTGGGCGGACTATACACGAGCACAAGATCGTTCACGGTCCGGCGATAAATTAGGGGGTCCAAATTTAGTGCATGCAAACGCTGTTGGTAAGACAGTGTCTGCATGCCTGGTAAATAATAAGTGAACCTACGTTGAATTTTTTCAACGTTTTTAGCCAAAGTGACATTTTGAGGGGACCAAATGGACATGGAAAATTCCAGTAATGGACGAACATAGGCCAAGTAGAGTTTGCGGAGAAAGTCGCGATTACGACTGTGGAAGTTACGGCGGATGGTCTTTTCCATTCTACTGGCGTCGGCCACAATTTTACCAATGTGTGACTCAAATTTTAAGTTTTGTTGGTCAATTATGACACCCAGGTCCCGGACATGGGGAGGTGAAACAATCTGCTCATTCCCACAAAAATAGACAGGTGGGACCTGGGGGTGATCCCCAAGCCTTACAGTGACGCTCTTATGACTGGCTAGGGCCATGCCATTTGCAGAGAGCCAACTAATGACCGCATTTATGTCACCCTGGAGGATTTTGTGATCAACAGCACTACGGATTTCCCTATAAATTTTGATGTCATCAGCGTAGAGATACAGGTAGGTGCCTGGATGCACCACGCTGACAACATCATTTATATAAATGAGAAAAAGAGTCGGGCCGAAAACACTGCCCTGGGCAACCCCGGAGGTGACCGGAGTCCACCCAGAAACAGCGTCACCGACCCGAACCCGTTGTGACCGTCCACTTAGGTAGGAAGATACCCAAGTGAGTAAATGACGGGGGAAACCGTAGTGCTGTAGTTTTTGCAGCAGCGCAGAGTGGGGGACAGTGTCAAAAGCCTTTTGGCTATCTAGGTAGATGATGTCCACTGCGCTCCCCCGCTCTAACGCTGCTGTCCATTGTGACATGCAGCACAGAAGTTGGGCCTCCACAGAGCGACCAGGTATAAAACCGAATTGGCAGGGAGATAATAAATTATGTTTTTGAAGATGAGCCATAACCTTTGAATTTACAAAGGACTCCAAAAGTTTGCAAGGGGAGGAGGTAAGGGAAATAGGACGATATTTTGTGACACTTTTAGGGAATTTTTCCTTGGGTATCGGGACCACATCGGCCAACTTGAAATCATTGGGAACAACGCCGGTGTGGAGAATTTGGTTGAAAAGGAATGAGAATTGATCCACAAGTGCGAGGCCCAACTTCTTCAAGAAGGCCGAAGGGATCCCGTCAGGCCCGGGGGTAGTTTTGGTTGGAAGTTTTCGAAAGAACTGAAAGAGAATGCGAGGAGAACAGACTATTTCCTCCATGTCCGGAACGGGATGGGCTGCACACAGAGGGATTGTGCCTGCAATTCCAAGGTTGGAATTGAAGACAGAGGCAAAATAGGCGTTGAAGGCGGTGTCCTTGGCCTCGCCCTCCGTGTGAAGCACACCGCTGGTGTCAGTTACATCAGGAAGATCAGTCCGAGGGCTGATTTTTCGTCTGATGTAACTCCGAAACTTTTTTGGGCTTGGATTTGTGACCAACGACTGTTCCCGCCTACGGACCCAGCTCCGTCTGTGTCGGCGAATGGTGCGAGAGATTTTGCACCGGGAATAGTAGGCATTGATATTTGGTTCCCGATGCATGCGCGAGCGCAGACGGGACTCCGTCGTGCCGGGAAGACTGATTATAAATAAAACGGATAAACCTGATAAACCCGACTCCATTGCGCTGGGGGAAAGACTGATTACAAATAACCCGGATAAAGCTGATAAACCTGATAAAGCTGATAAACCCGACTCAGCTGCGCTGGGGGGAAGACTGATTACAAATAACCCGGATAAAGCTGATAAACCTGATAAACCCGACTCAGCTGCGCTGGGGGGAAGACTGATTACAAATTGAAAAATAAAACGGATAAACCCGAATCGGTTGTGGGACAGTTCGTTCCCAGTGATCTGGTCCGGATGCGTCTGTTTTGGAATTGGAACGATGGCGTGTAATGTTTCACGTCAATGATTGCCTCGCTGTTTTACAGGCCTGCGATGTTTCATTTGGCTCAGGCTGGACGGAGCCTAAGCCTAAGCTTTAGCCAAGTGAAACATCACAGACACTACAAACTCGAGATACTTAATGACGTGAAACATTAGTGCCCAACTGCTATTTACTGCTGCATTCAATTGGGACCAGACCCCAACACCAGCTCGTGCTTTACTTCACGCCACACCGGCCATACGCACGTTCCGCGTAATTCAGTCAAGATTGACTAATTTTACGGAAATCCACCCGTTTTGTGTGTGCTTAAGCATAGTCCCATACTTAAGGTTTAGGCTTCTATTTCAGGCTTAGGCTTAGGCTTAGGCTTGCGGTTAGGTTTAGGCTTAGGCTTAGGCACCCGCCTGAATCAAATAAAACACACAGCCACGGCGAAAAACGGCTGTATCTTTCATGGTACAGATAAAGATATTTTTCTTTCTTACAGATAAAATTTGAATTTGAATGGACGCGTGCTCGGTAGGGTGGATTTCCGTATAATTAGTCGCTCGTATTCAGTCAGCGTAATCAGTCTTCCCCCCAGCTGCCCAACCCAGGAAGGCTGATTACGGTATATGCATGCTACAGCATGCGTAATCAGCCTTCCTGAGATTGGGCCTTGGGGGGAAGGCTGATTATGGCTTCGTTTAATTTGTAATCAGTCTTCCCCCCAGAGCCTCTGCAGGGTGTACTGATTACAATGGTAATCAGTCTTCCATCAACCTCGTTAACCGACTCCGTTCTACGTAGGCGGGACTATGGGTGGGCACAATACCCAATACCCAATACCAATACCACCCAATACCAATACCAATACCAGTGTTTGGTATTGGTATTGGGTCTAATTCTGGTATTGGGTATTGGGTATTGGTATTGAAGCTGGCCTGGTATTGGTATTGGGTTTGCCCAGGTATTGGGTCAAAACCAATACCCAATACTGACCCAGAAAACCCCAATACCAAACCAATACCAAACCCAATACCTGCCTCAAAACCCAATACCAAACCAATACCAAACCCAATACCAACCCAATACCAGACCAAAAACCCAATACCAAACCAATACTAAGACCAATACCCAATACCCAATACCAATACCAACCCAATACCCAATACTCAATACCAATACCAACCCAATACCAAACTCAATACCAAGCACTTCAGTAGTATTGAATTTGGTATTGGGTATTGGTATTGGTATTGGGTCTCGCCCGGTATTGGTATTGGGTATTGGTATTGGGTCCCCAATTCGGTATTGGTATTGGGTATTGGGTATTGGTACAGGGCCGGTATTGGTATTGGGTATTGGTATTGGGTGTCAAAAGTGGTATTGTGCCCAGGCCTAGGCGGGACAGCTGAGGTGACCAATCGGGCATATACCCGGTTGTCGACGAGACGCGTGAGATGGGCACAAATTCTTTAATGGCCATTTGGCATGCCAATTTGATGGCATCCCAGGTGGAAAGTGGGTCAGAAAATGGGCCATAAAGAATTTCATCCCATGAATTATAGAATTATAGAATTCACATGAATATAGAATCCAGTGCCGAATTTCTCTTTCATCAACATTTGGCTCAGGCTCCGGTTCAGGCTTACGATTATGCCCCAGCCAGGGAGACCTTTGGGCATTTCATACCTAAAAGCCTGAAACGAAGCCTCAACGCAATTAGGATACGGCAGTTTCGCGTCAGTTGGATCACGCAAGTCGCAAACGCAACGCAACGCAAAGTGAATTTTACATCAGACAGACGTGGGAATCGGGCCCGGCCCGGCTCGATTTTTTTCGGCCCGACTTTTTCTGATGATATTTTGAAGAAATTTTTTTGGTGCAAAAATTACAGTTTTTTGTTTAAAAATACCTGAAAATCATAGAAGTGGTCCTACTAAGCTAGCTGCTGAATCGCAAGAAATTTTGGCTACCGTAAAACCTAAAATACAAGGGGGCTGTATTTTTTCACTGACCGCTTTTAGGGGGGCTGTATTTTGGGGGGGGGCTGTATTTTTTCGCTGCCCAAAATCTCAAAAAATGTTCCAAAAAATACCTCTAAAATGGAGTTCTGTCAGGGTGTTACTGGCAGTGGCAGTGTAGTTCCTGGTCCGGAGGGGGAACAGACGTACCCTCCACTATTTTCGGAGGGGGAACAGACGTACCTACCTGGGGCGGGGGGGGGGGGGGGGGGGGGGAAGTCCCCAATTTGGGGGGGGGGGACGGAAAAAAGTCATTTTTTGAGGTCGAAAAATTGGACTATTTTTGCCTTCTTTTGCGAAAAATCCCCTATAAAAAGGGTATTTTAGCGTTTTTTTGGAGGTTTCACTTAAAGTTTACCTATTTTTGGCCTAAAAATGCCTATTTTAGGCCTAAATTTGCCCATTTTAGGAAAAAATTGGGGGAGCAGACGTACCCGGAGGGGGAACAGTGGGGCAGGCGTACCTCGGAGGGGGAACAGACGTACCCGAGGGGGGTCCCCCCTCCCCCCAGGAACTGCACTGGTTACTGGTCATTATTGAGTGTTTTTAGGTGCAGATCTTCCGTAAAAGGCTTTACGTCATCATATACTCAACCACAAACGTTGTACACAAGGTGTCTTATACAAAGAACTTGACTTTACGACCCCAAGCGGGGAATTCCAAGTTGGGGGGGGGGGGCTGTATTTTGGGGGGGGGGGGGCGGGGGGGGGCTGTATTTTTTCACTGACTCCTTTTAGGGGGCTGTATTTTTTTTGGGGGGGGGCTCTATTTTTGGGGGCTCTATTTTAGGGAATACGGTAATTTACCGCAAAAAGTCACGATTTTTTATTGAAATTCGATTATGTCGGGCCGACCATCCCGGCCCGGCCGTTCGGGCCGAAAACCTCGCAAATTTGGAGAAAAGTTATTTTTTGAGGTCGAAAATTACACTCATTTTTGCCCCTTTTTGAAAAAAAATTTAAATAAAAGGGGCTAGTGTACCTACTATACTGGCAGGCAGGCGTAAAAACGGTTTTTTCCGAAAAAACCGTTTTTTCCAAGACCCGAATATTTTTCCATTTATTTGTCCGTGGGTAGGTACCTTTTCGGTTTTCGGAAAAATATCGGTACTTTATTTCAATTTTGCCAAAAAATTGTAATGCAAAACTGGAGTTTTTCAATTTCAGTGAAAAATTGGCTCGAGCAAGAAAATTAACCGGCCCAAAATTGGTCAAAAAGCGTGTAAACCAAGTGTTTTCGACTGACTTCAACACTCTTCAAGAGCACAGTGTGGTACAGTATCTCCCCCTAAAATTTCTTGCCCCACCGCCCCACCCCAAATCGGATTCCCCCCAAAAAAATTCTGGGTGCAGTACTCCAGTGTATCTCCCTTTTTTGGCGCCAAGGTACAGTATCTCCCCCTCAGAAGTGCCACAGCTCTGCTCCCAGGGGGTCTCCGTCTCCTCTAGGCAGTATCCCAGTCTCCATCTCAATAAATAGGTATTATTTTGGCGGTTGGCGATTTTTGACGACATTGACCTGAGAATCACTCATTTTATCCCTAAAAATTCCTTTTTAGGCCAAAAATGGACTACTTCAGGCAAAAATGGGGGGGGGGGAGCAGACGTACCCGGAGGGGGAACAGCGGGCAGGCGTAGCATGGAGGGGAAACAGGCGTACCCAAGGGGGGACCCCTCCCCCCAGGGACCACACTGACCCCACTTTTTTCGGAGGGGGAACAGACGTATCCATCTGGGGGAAAGGGGAAGGGAGGTGGAAGACCCACATTTGGAGAAAAGTCATTTTTTACGTCGAAAATTTGACCCATTTTGGTCCCTTTTTGGAAAAAATCTCCTTAAAAAGGGTTGATTGAAATTTTTAGACTTTGCTGGTGTTTGCTCAAACGACACCGACATTCAAATCCGCTTCCATTTTTAGGACACCGAATTTCCGGGCGTTGTTGCCAGGCCAATCGGCGAATTCAAATCACCAGCCGACTTCCAATATCAACTGCTGAAGACCAACGTCAACATTTTGAAACTTATACAACTTGGACTTACGTTCTTCGATGAAAATGGTGATATGCCGACGGAGAACTCGACGTGGCAATTCAATTTTAAATTCAATTTACAGTAAGTGCACTCTTTTGATGTTAAAAATGATATTGATACCGGCGATGGTGGTTTCAAAATTGGTGGACAATTGGAGCAACGTCAACTGTATTGGCCCGGTTTTTTCTTTTGGACACAAAAACAACTTGGCGAAATTAACGGCACCAATAACTTTCGAAACAATGTGCCTATACTGCCATAAAGAACCGTTTTTTATTTTTCGTGAAAAAAAAAACGGTTTTTTTTTGCGAAAAAACCGTTCAGTGCAAAATTTGTTCGAAGTGACGAGAGTGCTCTTGAAGAGTGTTGAAGTCAGTCGAAAACACTTGGTTTACACGCTTTGTGGCCCATTTTGGGCCGGTTAATTTTTGTGCTCGAGCCAATTTTTCACTGAAATCGAAAAACTCATCTGTTTTGCATTACAATTTTTTGGAAAAATTCGAATAAAGTACCGATATGAAAGTATAACTGTGCCTCAAAAAATCATGACCAAAACCGGCCTGTCAATGCATTGATAGGGTATATGGGTAGCCTGTTAGTTCCCTAAACATGCCCATATATTTATCAGTTTCCTGGAATCACGTTGCAGAGATGACATGTTCGCACAAGATTCCATTGATCTCCTACATCGTGCCGGCATCCAATTTGCGCAACACGAAAAGGACGGCATTCGCATACAGGATTTCGGCGAACTTCTCACCACATCCGGTCTCGTGCTGCAGAACAACGTGCATTGGGTGTCTTTTCACAGGTAAAAACAGCGGCTTACGCTGGCTGAGGATGTGTTGAAAAGATTTTTTCCGTGGCGAATTTTTACCGAACCGGTACAGATTCCGGTTAAGTACCACCAAGTGGGCACGGCACGCCGATTTGACTGCGTAGCTAGCTTGAGCTGGCACCTTTGGGAGGTCCTCCCAGCCACAGCACTGTCCAGAGTCATGTAGTCATCGTAACCTGCCCTGCCCGGTGCCCACATCGTTGTTGGCCTGGTCGCCTTCATGTGCGTTCAGTATCGGACAGACAGACATGCACAAACACGCATAAACGTCATAAAGCGACATGTCTCACGAAGAAAACAATGACAACGGCGGACACATAACGAAAAGATGGAAATGCTCATTTTATCTTGCAGCGGCTACGATTTCGGCTATCTGCTTCGCACGTTGGTGTTGAGAGAACTGCCCGTCACCGTCGACGAGTTCTTCGATCTGCTCACGCTGTTTTTCCCGAACTTGTACGATATAAAAATCATGCTGAAACAGCCGGAAACCGTGAACTCCGTGCTCAAAGGCGGACTGCAGGAAATCGCTGACCAACTGCAGGTAGGAGTTGTTTTTTCTGCAAAACTGAGTCCAGGATAAAAATGTTACTTTCTGAATGGACTTGCATGAAAAATAATTTTGTTGGTCAGGTGGATCGACTCGGCACGCAACATCAAGCCGGCAGTGATAGTCTACTGACGGGTCTGTCGTTCTTCAAGCTGCACGATGTGAGTTTTGTTTCTTTCTTTGGGTTTCATTCTTGGCTGAGCTGCTTAGAAAGGTTTTTTTTCGAAATTCGATCGCGTGGGCGGACCGTTTCTTTGCAATGGTGTTGTTAAAGAACCCGTGGCCCTCTGCTTGAGCGTGCTATGGGCATACGGGTTGACCTTCTTTCCGCATTTAAGAATGCAGATGTTCTCAGACAAAAGTCCCATATGACCAGACCAGACAGACACAAGTTCTGCTGATAGAAATGTGGATATAATCTGATCAAATGGTAAATGCTCGGAAATTGTTCAATTATTTATTTTCTGTCCAGAATTACTTCTCGGACAGTTGGGACGCGACGTTGACGGCGGTCAATGGTCGACTTTACGGGCTGTCACCAACCAACAACAATCAATACGACGTGAATGAAAGCATCAATCCCACTGGCGGCACGCAGCCGCCCACAAGAAATCAGAGTTGTGTCGTGCTGTCGCAGCAGAGTCTTAGTCAACGGTTGGTTGATACCGGTGGGCCTGCACTGCGTGCTATTGATTGTGTTTCAGTAAATTTTGGTACTATTGACAGATGCATGCAGTTCGAAAAATACGTGCAAATTTAGTTTGCGAGATTTTCGGGAAATGAGTAAAAGAAGTCAATACTCAGTTTTCGAGAAAAAAGTAAAAGAAATCAATGCTCAGTTTGCGAGAAAAGAGAAGAGAAATCAATACTCAGTTTGCGAGAAAAGAGAAGAGAAATCAATGCTCAGTTTGCGAGAAAAGAGAAGAGAAATCAATGCTCAGTTTGCGAGAAAATAGTGAAAGAAATCAATACTCTCGCGATTTCTCATAAATATTAGCTGAGTTTGTTGGTAAAGGTAATTTTGGTTTTTTCGAGTTGCTTTTGGGTCATTTGTCAATCGAAAAGTAGCAAAAAATAAATTCCAGTCATGCGTTTGCGTACCACCACCAAGAGCAATTATAAAGCCACAAGCAACACAGCCATGCGCGATGCTGTTTTGTTCCGCGTTTCGTGTTCCAAAATTTTCTCGGCGCGATTTGTAATTTTATTTCATGTGCGAAATGAAATCCTAAATGCAGCAAATTGACTCAACCATAATGTTCTGACCATTTGCAGCAATTCCCCGGTGCGCGGCCTGAGTCCGTCATTAGCCAATCGGCAATCGTCAGTGGGCGATGTATCGACGGGTACGGGTGTCGAGCTGACGGACACCAATGCCAATTCGGCCAACGCCATTGTGAATGGCACGTCAAATTCGCAATGATCATCGATCGATATCGATTGGATCTGATCATTGATTGCCCCCTTGATTTCTTCTTCTCTCACACTCACTCATTCGTACTTGATTGTCGGCGCGGGTTTGCTTTCGCAGCTTTGTTTGATTGATGGACAGTGGTGCAGTTGATCATCTTTGTGGCTGATTTAGATGTGAACTGTCGTTCTGTGTGTTTAGCTGGGAATCGCCATAATGGAGGTCGACTGGGCCAGTTTTTTGATGGCAAGACAGAGCCCCGCAGCTCGCTCGATTAGCTCGTTCGCCGGCTTGGACTTTGAAATGCTCACGTGAAACACATTTCACGCTCACGTCTGAGCCCACATGGTTGTGGCTCCAAGCCCGTATGTTCAACCCCGCTGGGGAGCGAGCTAAGATATTGATAGGTGCATGGTATGGCACCCCATAAAAGACCTCCTGATCTGGCCCGACGGTCAAGTCAAGTCTCACTCCACCAGCCACCATGTTTGTGTTGTTAGTCAAGTTGTATTATCACTGTCTCGTGTCCCGACCAGCGCCACAAAATTTTTCGAAAGTGCGCATGTCTCCCATTTTTTACTCAAGGAAACTATCAGCGTTCCGCTCTACTTGTGTTTTTTGTTCATTTACTTTTGTAGATATATGTATCTGAATTTAGCTGCAAACAACAAAACGCCTGTTTATTCGATATGCAGTATTTTTTAAGAGCACGGTATAAACCTTTGCATCAAGTCCAATAAGCAGGCGTTTATGCCAACATAACTGCTACAAAAACTATCTGAAGGGAAACCCAACTATATCCTGACATTTTTTTATTCGAGACTTCACTCACAGAGGCTGACCAGGCAGAATTTTTTTCTTTTGTTATGGTGTTAAAATTTTGCCAATTGTTGCAACAGTTGATGTACATAAAAGTACCTACCTATTATGATAATCCTGAGTTTGTGTCCGCCATTCTATTTTTGTGTGAGTGTGCGTGTGTGGTGCAAAGCTTCATTGTTACTGACTGACCATGCGCGTGTGTGTGTTGTGTGTTGTCTATTGTTTTTTGTTTCTTTTTTGGCGTTGTAATCTCTTCTCTCGTCTTTTTCTTCTGTCATAAAGCGAGCGTATAAATGCGTAATCGGAGAAAATAATAAAACAAAAACACATTGACATACTGAGGGATAATCTGACTATTTCTTTTATTTAATCGGCTATTCATATGCCGAATGTTATCATTTACTTTGCTTGTTGTTGTGCGTTATGTGCTCTGTCCGTATGCCCATTGCATTTCAGTCGTTCTATGTTTCATGGCATGCTGGCACCAGTTTTACGTCGTTTGGTATGTTTGAACCCGAGCTTTACCCGTTTCACTCATCGTTTTGGCAACGTCATGAAATTTTATGCCATTGCGAATGGCCGAACGAAAGGTTTGCAGCACCATGTTTGTTTTGTGTGTAATTTGGATCCTTCGTTGACGTCCTCGATTGACGCTAAGTGACCTGAGTCCCACGCAAACAAAGTGTATCGACGATTTCTGTTAACCTCGACCACCTTCGCCTCTAACCTTATTGTAATTGTTGCAGGTATTGTCAAGTCGTGGGCCGCGTGTGAAAAGAGCGTGAAAGGATTGCCGGATGCGATGTACAAAGGATTTACAAAGAAAGATGATGCGTTGAAATATTTGACCGTTGCTACGCTGCTGCCGAAGAGAGTTACGGTTGGTGCACATTGTTAATCGGTCGTACGCCGTTTTGGGCCACAACGGCTTAAGGGCCATCATGCACTTTAAATGATGATGACCCTTGCACTTAATAGCTTTCATCAATGGTAGTGGTCATGGTCGTTGACAAGGAAAAATTTTCGCGTGCACGATAAAATGTGTGCAAGATGTTTTGGAGGATGTTTTTTTAGCTCCGTTGCCCCGTCCACAAAAAAAACCTGCCAGCTCTGAACGTTTTTTGCAGTGCGAATCTACAGCGTTCGAAGCAAGTAGCAGTGACATTCCATCTGATGTTGCACGCGTGTACACGGACGGTTCGTGTGTGCGCAACGGCAAGCACAACGCAGTTGCTGCAATCGGTGTGCACTGGCCGGATGGACACGCGCCTGATGTTTCGGAGCGGGTCAAGGGCAGACAGACCAATAGTCGTGCTGAGATATTGGCTGTGTGCGCTGCTCTGCGGCAAGCGCTGTGCATAGGTGGGGAAGGCCTATTTTGTTATTATTACATTTTACCATTTCATTATTACGTTTTGAAATGTAATCGAACCCGTCTTGAATATTTTTCGTAGTTTGGTAATGTTACCGTTTGATTTCGCCCAGGTAGATGTTGTTTCTTGAAAGGTCCCATATCAGATCCGATCACCAAGTTTGACGTCGCCCCAAAACTGAGATGTTTTGTCACTTCAGACATCAAATCGCTGGTCGTGTGCACGGATTCGCAGTTTGTGATCAGTTGTGCGACCAAATGGATGCCCGTTTGGAGGAAGAATGGTTGGAGGACAACGGGCACCAATCGACGTGTGAAGAATTATGAAGAGTTGAAACAGTTGGATGGTCGGTAATCGGTGGGCTGCTTTTAGTGTCCTGCTTGGGGAGTTCTTATTCGTATGCCCGTTGAGGGTCTTGTCAGGGTTATGCATGGATGTGAAGTCCGTATCTGTCAAGAACGTTTATGGTGGTCAACTTAACATTTCCACTCGTGGAAACTATAAAATGGTCCCATATGTGTTAGAAAGGTCACAATCCTGGTTCTCCTGAACATCTAGCTCCATCATGAAGTTGTTTCTGTATGAAAGGCCAAAATGCACTCATTTCAGATCTGCTCACCAAAATGACCAGCGTGCACTGGGAGCATGTACTGGCGCACAAAGGCCATGCAGCCAACGAACACGTGGACAAGTTGGCGCGAAAGGCCGCTAATGAAGCCGTTGTGATTCTGTGATATGAGTTATTCGCCTTGTGTCTTATTTGGTTCAATGAATTTATCAATTTCACTGCATTTGCTGGACAGAAACATTTATAACGGCGCAAGATCGCATACAACTTTGCTGCGAGCATAGAACAGCAGTTTATTCTGCTTCAGCCTTCTGTAGGCCTAGCTATCGTTTCATAAGTTGTTCAAAGTATGCACTGCTTTCCTTTCATTTCCATTCAAATCCTTGCTGTTCGTTTTGTTTCAATTGTCGTTTAGTGAGACCCATATCGCGTTATGCGGTACTACACGGTTCTGGACGGCAACACCATTGGTTGGCTTGGCTGAATTGTTTCTTCTTTTTTATTTCCAATTACGATGTTTTATTTGATTATGTGCAGGTGTGTTTGATATGTGGTCCGCTGTGCTCACTGCAATTGGTGACCATACCGAGACCAAAGTGCAAACATTCGATGATGTGAGCCCTTTCTGAGCCCCTTGTTATCGGAGCAACGAGATCAGCTGTCATCATGTTTAACGGCCATCTGGTGCATTCGCACTGACGATGTCCTGGTGTGTGCCTGGGAAAGTGCTAACAAGTTGAGACTGCCAAAACGCCCATGTCGCATCAACGGCTGCTCGTACGCCGAAATTTGTGCGAGCGTAAATAACTAACCATAAAATTGTGCAGGATTTTCCGACCGCCTACATTTGGGGCAAGGAGGGTCGGCAACATGCCACGTTCGGAATCGCATGGTTGGATTGGGATTCGGACACTGCAAAGCTGAGGCCCATGTCTGGTCGTGTGAAGAATGAAACATCGCCAAGAGCAGCCGACCTGGTAGCCGCGCGTGTGGCCATTGAAGCTGCACATCGATGCGGTTAGATTTTTGTTATTATTGTTTTTGTGAAACAGCAGGCGAGCCGGCCAAAGTGAATGTAGTCCTCCACTCTCCAAGTGAATGTTCTGTATTCTTTCGTTATTTCATCAAACAATGCGGTTTTTGCTCAATTGCTCAGGCTTTGAAGCTATTGGAATTCGCAGCCAATCGGATTACATCAAAAATGTGGGTGAACAGTGGCTGGATCGGTGGGCAAGCAACGGATGGCAGAAACGAAAGGGCGAGCCTGTGAAACATCGGGACCTGCTCGAACAGCTCAAGGGTTAGGTATTGACCGATGACATAAAATTGAGCCGATATTGGGTGATGCGTCTCCCTGGCCTTTTGTTGGTCACATGATTTTGCGTATGGGTTAGTGTAATATTTGCTGATGACATGATAAAATCGACGCAAAGGTCGATCACACGCAGTCTGTAAAAGAGCTTTAAACTGGTCAAGATTAGCGTCATGCGTAATTCTCGATGTTTAATTGATGCAAAAAGTTGGCCAAAAAGCACCGATCTGGAAAAGTTTGTTTTCGCATAAACAAATATTTTGGTTACAGCAGCCATCTCATTGATGCGGCACACTGAATGGGAGGAAATCAATCCGTATGAGTCATCGTTTGGTGAAGATTGGCAGGTCCAAGCCGAGGAAC
Source organism: Rhynchonema sp. JSB1_4 (assembly GCA_030248065.1). Taxonomy (NCBI): domain Eukaryota; kingdom Metazoa; phylum Nematoda; class Chromadorea; order Monhysterida; family Xyalidae; genus Rhynchonema; species Rhynchonema sp. JSB1_4. Next base: position 89,876 of record JASAMV010000620.1, read on the forward strand.
ATGCCGGCAAACATCCGCAGGACAATTTTGATGTTATTGAGTATTGAATAATGTCGCAGGCTGGTTGTTGTGGCTCTTTCTTTCGTGTGCAACACGCATTCATGTCTGTTCAGTAAAAGTCTTTCTGTCGTTTGATAACATTTCTTGCTGTCAAATTTGTTTTTTCTGATCTCATTTTTTCGTATCAGAATTTGTGCACTGCTCATGAGGATGGCAATTTACTGCCATTTCCTTCAATTGATTACGATTTGGCCAGGTTGCAAACCAGCTTGGTGATCGATTTGAATCAGACCGAACGTATAATGCTTCAAGATTACTGTTATTTAGCCTTTTTGGGTGGTCAAAAGAAGAACAGAACCGACCGCGAAGCATGTTTTGTGGATCTGCTGAATTTTGCGATTTTTTGTTTGAAATTTTCTGCTCGAGGACTTTACGTTGTTAATAATTTGTTGCTTACGGTTGCGGTCCCTGGTGAGGAATTTTGATCTTCCTGGTATTCTGATGATCCGCTGTTTCAAATTTCATTCTGTTGAGTTATTTCTTTCGTTTGAAAATATAATGACTTAAAGGGCTCGGGACACAACCGAAGGAAGGGCAGCAGAGCGCAGTGTTATACATCGTTGGAAAGCACTGTGACAGCATATGTCACGCACAAATGTTAAGCTCCTCAGATATTCGCTATCTCTTGGTAGAGCGACTTTTCGTTCCAGAAAAAAGTGAATTTTTTCACAACTTGAAACGACCGATACAGAATCCCCAAATGAGTTGAAAGTCAAGTAATACGTGGACAGGATTACAACAGCTTCTGGATAACTTATCATGAGAACTTCAGTCGCTCAAAGCATTGCTTCACTCGGTGAGGGTGCGAAATGTTCCAAAAATCGGCCACATTTTTCGAAAACACAAGTTTGTCTCTAAATCTTGAGGCCGCGCTTCGTGTTGCAGAAATGAAAATGCAATAGAAAAATAGAGCATTTTCGAAAGTACCAGAAAATATGGTTTTTAAATTTGGAAGCACTTAGATAGCGGCGTGACAGGCCGAAAAAGACCTAAAAATTGCCACTAAACTGCATAGTTGCATTTATTGACGGAAACGTGATGTAAATAAGCCACGTATTGCATTGCATTGGAAACAAGAAAGTCAGATAAACGCACAGTCCAACAATCTAGACGAGTTTCAAGACTTCAAACCCCATGGTCCGGCTGCTGCAGCCATGCCAGCCTGAATAAGATATTTGGCTATAAGTCGTTACGGTTAACGATTATTGCACATTTGATAGCACCAAACGATGTAGCTTCAACGTAGCTATCGAACGATATATAACATGCCCATACTATCTCTTACTATAGACAAGAAACGGTGAAAATTCCGAAATCGCACACGGTGACGTGACGGTTTGTTCCAGAATCGTTAAAAAACCATTTTTTTAACCTCTGCCCTTAAGCGTAAGAATTTATTGGGGCTTGTTATATATCATTCGAAAGCTACTCCCGAGATACATTGTTTGGTGCTGTCACATTTACAGTAGCTGTTAACAATAAGCATTTATAGCTGAATATCATATTGAGGTTAGTATGGCTGCCCCGAGAGATCTGTAGACCTTGGGGTCTTCGGACCTTGATAGGTTGTTAAACCAGACGTTTCTCTCATTTTTTTGTTTCGAATCCGATACAATCTGTGGCCTTTATGTATCACAATTCTGGCGATGAATGTAATCACCTAATTTGGCGGCAATTTAATGGATTTTTAAGCCTGTCACGGAGCTAGCCATGAGTTAAAAAATTTGAAAACCTTATTTTCTGGTACTTTCGACTATGCTCTACTTCCCCATTGCATTCTTATTTCCGCAGCGCTAAGCGTGGCCTCAAGATTTAGGGACAAACTTCTGTTCTCGAAAAATAAGGCCGATTTTTGGAACGTTTCGTGCCCTCACCGTGTGAAGCAATGCTTTGAGCGACTGAAGTTGTGATGGTAAGCTATTCAGAAGCTGTTGTAATCCTATTCACGTGTTACTTGACCTTCAACTCATTTGGGGTTTCTGCACCGGTCGTTCCAATTTGTGCAAAAATCCACTTTTTTCTGGAACGAAAAGTCGCTCTACCAAGAGATAGCGAATCTCCAAGGAGCTTAAACTTTGTGCGTGACATAGGCTGTCGGAATGCTTTCCAACGGTATGTAACAATATGTCCTGCTACCTTTCCTTCGGTTATGTCCCGAGCCCTTTAAAGGCAGTCTACGGGAGGTTGTCACTCAGCCCCCGAATACCGTAACCCACCGTGATTTTGATCTGCAAGGATCGTGTCGAGACCATTTTGTTTTTTATCTATGTTTTCCGTGTTAGCGCCAACACCAACCAACATTTCGAAGTTTTGGAGATCGAAGCGCACGATGACAATTTCCAGCTTGCTGCCGCTAATACATGTGTCGATAAGCAGCGATCAGCATGGGTCTCGCAACGATCTCGCTCGCAGTGGGTTACGGTATTCGGGGGCTGAGTGACAACCATACATGTTGAATTAGTGACTCGGTTAGTGCTTAAGCGTGACTCGGTTGGAGGCGTGCGAAGTACAGCCCTTCAAATGAGGCTTGCGAAAAACAAATTGCGTCAAATGAGGCGTGCGACGTATAGGCAATCTACCGGAGGTTGTCACTCAGCCCCCGAATACCGTAACCCACCGTAATATTGATCTGCAAGGATCGTGTCGAGACCATTTTGTTTTTTATCTATGTTTTGCGTGTTAGCGCCAACACCAACCAACATTTCGAAGTTTTGGTGATCGACGCGCACGATGACAATTTCCAGCTTGCTGCCGCTAATACACGTGTCGATAAGCAGCGAGCAGCATGGGTCTCGCAACGATCTCGCTTGCGGTGGGTTACGGTATTCGGGGGCTGAGTGACAACCTCCCGTAGACTGCCTTTACACTGAGGCGTGCGAAAGACAAATTGCGTCAAATGAGGCGTGCGACGTACAGTGAGGCGTGCTAAAGTCAGCCAAGATGAGGCGTGCGAAAGACATCCGACACAAAATGAGGCGTGCGACGTACAGTGAGGCGTGCCAAGTACACTGAGGCGTGCCAAAGTCAGCCAAGATGAGGCGTGCGAAAGACATCCGACACAAAATGAGGCGTGCGACGTACAGTGAGGCGTGCGAAAGACATCCGACGTCAAATGAGGCGTACGAAAGACATTCGACGCCAAATGAGGCGTGCCAAGTTCATTCGTATATCATGTACCACTGACATCTGCAGTGGCTTGTACCATGCTGATATATGATGCGGCGTACCAAGTATAGGCAATCCGCCAGCTCATGGCACTCGCACGCACACGCTGCATGCTGCATTACTGCCGTCAATGAATGCATCTATTTTCTGCAGTTAACCGTTGAAACATCCCCAAATTTTGCAACAGTGCAGAAAAGTGTTATGGCAAGCAGCAAATAAAAACCGGATAAATTAAAAAGAGGTCATTAAAGTATGCCACTCGCTCAAAGTGTACATTTTGTTTAGAAAATGGCGTGCGCTGCTGCATGCGCTGTGTGTATAAAAAGTGCCATGAGCCGATGGATTGCCCATACGCTTACAATGAGGCGTGCGAAGTACATCGGACGTCAAATGAGGCGTGCGAAGTTCGGATTTTCGGAACTCGCTTATAAAGGCTCGCAGAGCGTTTCTGAAATTAGTTCTGGAATCGATTCATTTTTGCGTGGTTTATACTTTTTTAATTAATTGAAGTCCTTAATTGATTCCGGAATTTAATTCAGAATCAAGAAATTACCGATCGATCGGTCACCGCCGATCCGGATCAGTAACCGTTGCTTGCGGTGCTGCTCTTATATATGCATTTGGCGAAACATTTTTGCCCGTCAGTGCACGAGTGTATTGAAGAATTTTAGTCTGCTGAAGTTCGATCAGTTGTCAGAACACAGTCTAAACATCGCCGTGAACGTCCATAAACATGCGAGTTGAAGCGTGCAATGTACATTGAGGCGTGCGAGGCACAAAACAAATGTTACGTCGCATACTGTTGTCGTTTTTGTCCCACTGTACATTGCGCGCCGCAAGTATATTTCGCAGGCACAATATATGTTGTTCTTTATGTTCATAGCAAGTTTTGGACGGTATTCTACAGCCCAATCGAGGATTTTCACTCTAAAAGTCGCCAACACACTAGTGCACTGACGGGCAAAAATGTTTCGCCAAATGCATATATAAGAGCAGCACGGCAAGCAACGGTCGCTGATCCGGATCGGCGGTGATCGATCGATCGGTGATTTTTTGATTCCGAATTAAATTCCGGAATCAATTAAGGACTTCAATTAATTAAAAAAGTATAAACCACGCAAAAATGAATCGATTCCAGAACTGATTTCAGAATCGCTCTACGAGCCTTTACAAGCGAGTTCCGAAGATCCGAACTTCGCACGCCTCATTTGACGTCCGATGTACTTCGCCAGCCTCATTCTAAACGTAAAGGCAGTCTACGGGAGGTTGTCACTCAGCCCCCGAATACCGTAACCCACCGTAATTTTGATCTGCAAGGATCGTGTCGAGACCATTTTGTTTTTTTATCTATGTTTTGCATGTTAGCGCCAACACCAACCAACATTTCCAAGTTTTGGTGAACGACGCGCACGATGACAATTTCCAGCTTGCTCCCGCTAATACACGTGTCGATAAGCAGCGATCAGCATGGGTCTCGCAACGATCTTGCTTGCAATGGGTTACGGTATTCGGGGGCTGAGTGACAACCTCCCGTAGACTGCCTTTACTTGGTACGCCGCATCATATATCAGCATGGTACAAGCCACTGCAGATGTCAGTGGTACATAATACACGAATGAACTTGGCACGCCTCATTTGAAGTGGGGTGAGTTTCGCACGCCTCATTTGAAGTGGGGGTGACTTTCGCACGCCTCATTTGAAGTGGGTGTGTCTTTCGCACGCCTCATTTGATGTCATACGTCTTTTGCGCGCCTCATCTTACGTCTGATGTCTTTCGCACGCCTCATTTGGCGTTGGGTGTCTTTCGCGCGCCTCATCTGACGTCTCATGTCTTTCGCACGCCTCATTTGACGTCGGATGTCTTTCGCACGCCTCACTGTACGTCGCACGCCTCATTTTGTGAGGTTGTCTTTCGCACGCCTCATCTTGGCTGACTTTGGCACGCCTCAGTGTACTTGGCACGCCTCACTGTACGTCGCACGCCTCATTTGACGCGGTTTGTCTTTCGCACGCCTCACTGTACGTCGCACGCCTCATTTCGTGTCGGATGTCCTTCGCACGCCTCACTGTACGTCGCACGCCTCATTTGACGCAATTTGTCTTTCGCACGCCTCATTTGAAGGGCTGCACTTCGCACGCCCCGACCGAGTCACTAATTCAACATGTATGGTCCCAGAGATTGATAATTTTAGAGTGCGCAGTCGTTGTGCAGCAAGAGGTGGGACGAAACGGACGTTAAGAAAGTTCACTGAAAGGGCCTCGCTCCACGGAGAGTCACTATAAAAAGCGTTCATTGTCTCTTGGTGCTTCCGGAGCATATTTGCAATTTTTTTTTTTTGTAGGAAAAAATGAATAGGCAAACTATCGCACGCGCCCGATTTCGCAGTTGGCAGATAGTGAAACGTTTTGACGTGGCTGCTGTTTGGGAATGTTACACGTTGAAGAATACAAGTGGAGCGTGCTATTTTCTCTCTATTGTTTTCCCGCACGCTCGAATCGGCTCTGTTCGTAGTTTGCCTTTATGTTTCAGATCACCGACTGTCAGTGCCGTCACGGGGTGCCGTGCGTTTATTTGGGGCTCGAGCCGATGGGTATGGCACGCGCCGTTCGGTATTTCTGCACGACTGTCCTGTCCCGATTGGCGGGTGATATGAAACATCACCGCGTCTCCGACTCGTCCTGCTCGTTCGCGATTGAATGGCGCACGAAATGGTTTGTTTTGTTTTTTTAAACTCTGGGCACTGTTCGCTTTTGTTCGTTGTGGCTTTAGCACTTGAGTATCTGATTTGACAAAAAAGTCGCTTGAGACAAAAGGTGAACGATATGTGCTATTTGGTCCGCCTTTCATTTGTTTCTTGATTGGCAAATACATTTCAAACGTCAGATATTGTGCATTCGCATTTCACCCGATGGGTTATATTAGACGTGGGCGTTGAGTGGCTGATTGTGACGTCAACGGTTAGCCAAGAGTACGGCGATGTTTAGACTTTGTTCTGACAACTGATCGAACTTCAGCAGACTAAACTTTTCAATACACTCGTGCACTGACGGGCAAAAATGTTTCGCCAAATGCATATATAAGAGCAGCACCGCAAGCAACGGTTACTGATCCGGATCGGCGGTGACCGATCGATCGGGTAATTTATTTATTCTAAATTAAATTCCGGAAACAAATTAAGGACTTAATTAATTAAAAAAGTATAAAGCACGCAAAGATGAATCGATTCCAGAACTAGTTTTGAAACACTTCTGAGCCTTTTTTATAGCAAGTTCCGGAAAATTGTCCGAACTTCGCACGCCTTATTTGACGTCCGAATGTACTTCGCAGCGCCTCATTGTAAGCGTATGGGCAATTAATCGGCTCATGGCACTTTTTATACACACAGCGCATGCAGCAGCGCACGCCATTTTCTAAACAAAATTACACTTTGAGCGAGTGGCATACTTTAATGACCTCTTTTTAATTTATCCGGTTTTTATTTGCTGCTTGCCATAACACTTTTCTGCACTGTTGCAAAATTTGGGGATGTTTCAACGGTTAACTGCAGAAAATAGATGCATTCATTGACGGCAGTAATGCAGCATGCAGCGTGTGCGTGCGAGTGCCATGAGCTGGCGGATTGCCTATACTTGGTACGCCGCATCATATATCAGCATGGTACAAGCCACTGCAGATGTCAGTGGTACATGATATACGAATGAACTTGGCACGCCTCATTTGGCGTCGAATGTCTTTCGCACGCCTCATTTGACGTCGGATGTCTTTCGCACGCCTCAATGTATAGTCACACGCCTCATTTTGTGTCGGTTGTCTTTCGCACGCCTCATCTTGGCTGACTTTGGCACGCCGCGACCGAGTCACTAATTCAACATGTATGGTGACATCCTCCCGTAGACTGCCTTTACTGTCTGCCGGCTTCTTGGTGTCCGCCTTGGTTTTGTGGTTTGACGTTGTGTTAGTGCGTACCTTCGCCTTGCAACTGCGTTGCGAGGTTACTATGGCTCCAATCACCCAGCTTTGTTCGTGATATGCTCTGCCGTCCGACGTCTTTTGCTTCTGGCAATTTTTAAGCTTGATCAGATTCTCTCCAGTTGCCATTCAATGTCTTCGAGCAATGACGTTGCCCCTGCAAGGTGTTTGTTGAACAACGACCAAATGAAAATTCTTTGGGTTCATTACACCGCTTTTTACAAACTGTTTTTCCCGACAAAACATTTTTAAAAACCTGAAAGCTAATAATCTAGCAAACTATAAAGTTTTCTCCGATGTCGAAAAACGTGAATCGACAACGAATTTCGAAAAATTGCAACAGTTTTGAACGAACGACAACCAACCATTCAGTTTTTCGAGCAAATGTCGATGTTTCACTTGCTCGCCGTTTACTTTGCGCCAACCGTTGACGCTCCACAGATCCAGCCACTCAACGCCCACGTTCTCAATATAATCCCATCGGGTGCAAATGCGAATTGCATCAATATCTGACGTTTGAAATGTATTTGCCAATCAAGAAACAAATGACAAGGCCGGCACCAAATACTGCACACTGATCTGTTCGATCCTATTTTGTCTCAAGCGACTTTTTTGCTCAAATTCGAGATTACTCAAGTGCTGAAAGGCCACAACGATACAAAAGCGCAACAGTTGCCCATGATGTTTCAAAAAAACAAAACAAACCATTTTCGTGCGCCATTTCAATCGCGACACGAGCAGCGACGAGTTCGGCAGCACGCGGTGATGTTTCATATTTCACCCGGCCCGACATCGGTGACAGTGCACAGTCGTGCCAGTAAATACCGAACGGCGCGTGTCCATACCCATCGGTCTCGATGCCCCAAATAAACGCACGGGGCACCGTTGACGGCACTGACAGTCGGTTGATCTGAAACATAAAGGCAAACTACGCCAACACGAGCCCGATTTCGAGCGTGCGGTGTATTCAAAACGAATAGAGAGAAAATCAGCATGCTCCACTTTGTATTCTTCAACGTGTAACATTTCCCAAATCAGCAGCCACGTCAAAACGTTTCACTATTCTGCCAACTGCGAAATCGGGCGCGTTGGCGTAGTTTGCCTATTCATTTTTTCCTACCAACAGGACAATAGACAAAATTGCAAATATGCTCCGGAAGCACCAAGAGACAATGAACGCTTTTTATAGTGACTCTCCGTGGAGCGAGGCCCTTTTTGAGTGAACTTTCTTGAACGTTCGTTTCGTTCCCACCTCTTGCTGCACGAACGACTGCGCACTGTAGAAATTATCGAATCTCTGGAATTTCGGCGCCGAATGAGCTCCAATCGCCAAGCGCATGTCAGCGTACGTGTGGAACACACCTGAAAAATCAAATAAAGCAAGTTCTCCACCCACGCACAAAAGGGTAATAAAAGTGCGACATCAAAAAAAATGGAAACGAACCGGTCGTGTCACCTCGTGCAACCGCGTAATACGCATACGACATGATCAGACTGTGCTGATATCAAGCAGGGTCAGGTCAACGAAATTGAAAGGTCAGCTGGAGAGAATCTGATCAAGCTTAAAAATTGCCAGAAGCAAAAGACGTCGGACGGCAGAGCATATCACGAACAAAGCTGGGTGATTGGAGCCATAGTAACCTCGCAACGCAGTTGCAAGGCGAAGGTACGCACTAACAAAACGTCAAACCACAAAACCAAGGCGTACACCAAGAAGCCGGCAGACAGTAAAGGCAGTCTACGGGAGGTTGTCACCATACATGTTGAATTAGTGACTCGGTCGGGGCGTGCGAAGTGCAGCCCTTCAAATGAGGCGTGCGAAAGACAAATTGCGTCAAATGAGGCGTGCGACGTACAGTGAGGCGTGCGAAGGACATCCGACACGAAATGAGGCGTGCGACGTACAGTGAGGCGTGCGAAACACAAACCGCGTCAAATGAGGCGTGCGACGTACAGTGAGGCGTGCCAAGTACACTGAGGCGTGCCAAAGTCAGCCAAGATGAGGCGTGCGAAAGACAACCTCACAAAATGAGGCGTGCGACGTACAGTGAGGCGTGCGAAAGACATCCGACGTCAAATGAGGCGTGCGAAAGACATGAGACGTCAGATGAGGCGCGCGAAAGACACCCAACGCCAAATGAGGCGTGCGAAAGACATCAGACGTAAAGATGAGGCGCGCAAAAGACGTATGACCAAATGAGGCGAAAAGACACACCCACTTCAAATGAGGCGTGCGAAAGACACACCCACTTCAAATGAGGCGTGCGAAACTCACCCCACTTCAAATGAGGCGTGCCAATTATTATTCGGTGTATTATGTACCACTGACATCTGCAGTGGCTTGTACCATGCTGATATATGATGCGGCGTACCAAGTAAAGGCAGTCTACGGGAGGTTGTCACTCAGCCCCCAATACCGTAACCCACAAGATCGTTGAACATGCTGATCGCTGCTTATCGACACGTGTATTAGCGGGAGCAAGCTGAATGTCATCGTGCGCGTCGTTCACCAAAACGCAATTTTGCCGTTGAAGAATCATAGTGCAGCATGCTTATTTTCTCCTCATCCGTTTTGAATACACCGCACGCCAAATCGGGCTCGTGTTGGCGTAGTTTGCCTTTATGTTTCAGATTTTGCAACCTCAGTGCCCACAACGGTGCCCCGTGCGTTTATTTGGGGCACGAGACCGAGGGTATGGACACGCGCCTGTATTTACTGGCACAGCACTCACCGGTCGGGCGGGTGAAATATGAAACATACCGTGCTGCCAACTCGTCGCTGCTCGTGTCGCGGATTAAAACAGAAAATGGTTGTTTTTTTTGAAACATCATGGGCAACTGTTGCGCTTTTGTATCGTTGTGGCATTAAAGTACTTGAAACCAAGTCGCTTGAGACAAAATAGGCGAAAGACAGCAACTGTACATTTTGTTTCTTGATTGGCAATATCTACAATATTGACGTATTTCGCATTTGCAGCCCGATGGGATTATATTGAGAACGTGGGGCGTTGAGCGGCTGGATCTGTGGAGCGTCAACGGTTGCGCAAAAAACGGCGAGCAAGTGCAAACATCGCACATTTGCTCGAAAAACTGAATGGTTGGTTGCTCGTTCGTTCAAAACTGTTGCAATTTTTGAAATTCGTTGCTCGATTCACGTTTTTTGACATCGGAGAAAGTTTACAGTTTGCCTTGATTATTAGCTTTCAGGTTTTTAGTTTTGTCGGGAAAACAGTTTGTAAAAGCGTGTAATTAACCAAGGTTTCATTTTGGTCGTTGTTCAACAAACAGCCTTGAGGGGCAACGTTATTGCCCAAACATTGAATTGGCAGCTGGTAGACGCAGAACCCGAACCACGAGGGCTGAGCACTTTCAGCCATCTGCCTATGAATTTCAACCTGTTTTGGTATGATGATATTTTACATTAGGACAATGTGATATGTTGTGGATCGAGTTGGCTGTATTCCGCGTTGTGGAATTTTGTGGACAGAGGCTGCCTCAATTTTCCTTTTCTGTCATGTTGTTTTCGTGCCCTTTTCACAAAAAACCGGTCAAATGCGCTCATAGTTTGCATGATTTTCATTTTGACAAAATGGACGTTGAAAGTATAATAAAACGATGTTCTTTCGCTGGTGGTCGCGATGTAATTGTTGTTGTTGGTCTACAACGAATTCCGCTTGTTTCGGCAATTTACCGCATTTTGCACCTGTATGCGCATTTTACAGCAATTTGGGGCTAAAAGCTATGCATTTCCCCGTGTTGAAAACCTTTCAGACAAACTTCACTGGCCTCGCTGCCGCTTTTGGTGGTCCTCACTGTCAATGTGCAGCGCACTGTGCAACATATCGATTAAGATCACGAAAGGTGAGCTTTTTGCGGCCACGCTGTGTTGGAGCGTATGAAGGACTGATTGGTTAGTCCTTCTTTTTGTAATTCCATAGTTCATTTGCAACATTTTCCAGGATTTTTATACGTTTAAAATGGGAAATTTTACAAAAACTGCTACGGTAGTTTTCCATGTGGAGCCCGAGGGATATATCAGGAAGGGAAATTGGCCTTTTTATAAAGTTTACAAAAGCAATTGGGCGCTGGGTCTATTAGACCCGAGCACCACACTTTTTGGAAAGTACCTAACCGCGAAAAAGCACGCCGACACGACAACAGACTCCCGACAGTGAAAATATGCATCTTAGCAGTAAAACTTATTTTTAGCATTTTTTGGTTTTACTCTCAAGAGGGTAAAAAATTTTTTAGGTAGTTTTTTGTGATAATTTTTTTGGATTAAGTTGTTGTTGGACTTAATATGGTGTATTTGTGGTTGGTCGATTTATTTTTTGATTTTTCTTATTTTATTGTTTTTGTGTGTGTTAGAATGATGGGATTGGTGTATTGGTTTTTTCTCTGGAAGAGAATATTTTTTTTGTATGTGGTGGCGGGGGTTCCGCCGACACTGCGTGAACGACACAACAAAAAGGTACTACACCGCACTTTTTCCACCCACGCCGATCCTAAAATAAGCCCTCGAAGTAAAACCACAAAAAGAGGAGGAAGAAAAATACGATTTGAAACTGGTGCGTGAGAAAGAAATCCCATAGGAGCCAAGGATGAATTTCCCATACAGATAACCACCCCGGGGGTCAAAAACAAAATTTCCCAACCAGCCCCCCCCTCCCCCCCCCCTTACGTCCCGTATGAGGCATGCGAAAAGTACTTGACCCCGAGAAGTACCAAAATTGGCCATTTTTCGTCCAAAAATGTCAAAAATCGCTTACTACCGCAAGAAAACTCTGTTTTAAGCACTTTTTAGACCAATTTTGACACTTTTAGAAGATTTTTGGGGTCATTTTTTTCAAAACCCCCACCCTCGGGTATGGGAAATTTTTGAGTTTTTGGAAAAACCCCCCCTGGTGTGGGAAATTTTTGATTTTTGGGGGTATGTATCCTGTATGGGAAATTTCCCGAAAATTGGGCTGGGTATGGGAAAATTTCAATTTCTCAACGACACCACTGGTTTCAAATAGGTATTTTTCGTGGTTTCTCCTCAAGGCTGTTCAAATTTTTGATGAAACCGTGCGCGGTTGCGATAGCAATCGGTGATGTTGGAAATCGGTTCAAGAAGTTTCAAAAATCTTCCAACCGACACGTTTCCGAGGGCTCTATTTTAGGGATCGGCGTCGGTGTCGGAAAAAAGTCGGTGTAGGTACCGACACTACTATGTCGGTGTCGGTGTCGGTGTCGGTCCACAAAAGTGTCGGTTTTTTTCAGGTGTCGGTAGTGTCGGTCCCCAATTTTTCGGCAGCCAACTACTATTAGAAAAAAAATATATTTCGTACTGATTATGTTCTTTAGTTGTCCACAACATATAAAAAAGCGCCAAGCGCTGGTTTTGAACGACCAATTCCTCATACACGGTTCAGTTTCAATTCTGCAGCAGTGCAACACAACAAGAGAACAATTTTTTTGGAATCAGATTAAAGGAAAGACATGCGAACAGAATGAGAAATATCAATCACGAGTTATTTGCGAAGGACACCGATACATCATTATTCTCCATCACATCAGATACACTCAATTGTACAAGTATTGACACGTGGGTAGCATACGCTTCAGGAACAACAACTTTTGAATGTTGAATGTTTCACTGAGAGTGAGAGGCGGACAGAACCTGTTTGTTCCTGCGACAAAGAGACAGACCTATCCTATCATACAAAGTTCATAATTGTTTTTTGTTTTGGTATTTGATCCCTCTTTTTTCAGGTGAGAAGTACACCAACACACCGGTTTTTGTCCAAAAAGGCATTTTAGGTCTAAAAATAAGTTTTTAGGGCTAAAAAAGGCAAACTCGGTTTTACTGTCGGTGTCGGTCATTTTTTCACTGTCGGTGTCGGTGTCGGCGTGCTTTTTCGCCGGTGTCGGTACTTTCCAAAAAAGTGTCGGTGTCGGTCTACATGACCGACGCCGATCCCTACTCTATTTGGGTAAAGTTTTTATAAAAAGGCCGGTTTTCCACCTTTTTCCTGATATATCCCTCGGGGCTCCACATGGAAAACTACGGTAGCACGTTTTTGTAAAATTTCATTTTCAACGTATAAAATCTGAAAAATGTTGCAAATGAAGCTATGGAATTACAAAACAAAGCTAACCAATCAGACCTTTCATACACTCGAACACAGCGTCGGCCACAACAAAAAACTCACCTTTCGTGATCCTGATCGATATGTTGCACAGTGCGCTGCACATTGACAGTGACCGACCACCAAAAACGGCACGAGCCAGTGAAGTTTGTCTGAAAGGTTTTCAACACGGGAATGCATAACTTTTTTTTAGCAAATTGCTCTAAAATACACATACAGGTGCAAAAATCCGGTAAATTCCGAAACAAGCGGAATTCCGTTGTTGACCAACGACGACAATTCCACATCGCGACCACCAGCGAAAGAACATCGTTTCATTATACTTTTTCAACGTACATTTTGTCAAAATGAAATCATGCAAACTATGAGCACATTTGACCGGGTTTTCTGTGAAAAGGGCACGAATACAAACATGACCAGAAAAGGAAAATTGAGCAAGTTCTGTCACAAAATTCACAACGCGGAATATAAGCAACTGGATCCGCAACACTATCACATTGTCCTAATGTTAAATTTAGCAACAACAAATCAATCATCATCAGACAGGTTGAATTCATCGGCGGATGCAGTTGTGCAGTCTCGCCCTCGCCATTGGGGTTGCTCCTCCAGCTCCATTCAATGTCTTCGAATGCCCCCAAGGTTTTAAATTTTTTTTTTTATTTTTTAATTTTTCTCTTTATATAGTTTTTTTCAAACTATGACAACATTTCATTAGTTAACGAGAAACATTGTTTTCTTTTATTGGTCCCCATTCTTATATCTAATCATTCATCATATCTACGTTTAATATTTCATAAAACAAAAGGCACATATATATCTTCATTATTTTGTCTACGACTTTTTTCTCATTCGAGTTACTATCTAAGCAAACGATAAAAGCCAAGTCCATGATGTTTAAAAAAAAACAAACATTTTCCCCTCAATCACGAGAGCAAGCCAATGTTTCATATTTCACCCATGGAGAAGCGGCAGTTACGCTAATCACCTAGCATACATAAGCTATTAAATGGAGGAGCATTTAGTATTGAGGAGGTTTTTTTCTAGAGTTTTTGTTCTTTTTCAGATATCTAGGTCTTTTAGCTGTGGAGGGGGGGGGGGGGGGGGGGGGGGGGGTTTGGGTGGGTGAGTGGGAGGTGGAGGTGGGGGGGGGGGGGGAGGGTGGGGTGTGGGGGCGGGGGTTTGAGCGGGCTGGGGGGGGGTTTTTTTTTTATTTTCAGGTGTGTTCATACGTACCTCGCTTGTTTCAATTTTTCTACATAAGAGGTGGGAACGAATTCAAGAGTCATAAAATTGGAGAGTCACTATAAAAAGCGTTCATTGTCTCTTGGTGCTTCCGGAGCATATTTGCAATTTTGTCTATTGTCCTGTTGGTAGGAAAAAATGAATAGGCAAACTACGCCAACGCGCCCGATTTCGCAGTTGGCAGAATAGTGAAACGTTTTGACGTGGCTGCTGATTTGGGAAATGTTACACGTTGAAGAATACAAAGTGGAGCATGCTGATTTTCTCTCTATTCGTTTTGAATACACCGCACGCTCGAAATCGGGCTCGTGTTGGCGTAGTTTGCCTTTATGTTTCAGATCAACCGACTGTCAGTGCCGTCAACGGTGCCCCGTGCGTTTATTTGGGGCATCGAGACCGATGGGTATGGACACGCGCCGTTCGGTATTTACTGGCACGACTGTGCACTGTCACCGATGTCGGGCCGGGTGAAATATGAAACATCACCGCGTGCTGCCGAACTCGTCGCTGCTCGTGTCGCGATTGAAATGGCGCACGAAAATGGTTTGTTTTGTTTTTTTGAAACATCATGGGCAACTGTTGCGCTTTTGTATCGTTGTGGCCTTTCAGCACTTGAGTAATCTCGAATTTGAGTAAAAAAAGTCGCTTGAGACAAAATAGGATCGAACAGATCAGTGTGCAGTATTTGGTGCCGGCCTTGTCATTTGTTTCTTGATTGGCAAATACATTTCAAACGTCAGATATTGATGCAATTCGCATTTGCACCCGATGGGATTATATTGAGAACGTGGGCGTTGAGTGGCTGGATCTGTGGAGCGTCAACGGTTGGCGCAAAGTAAACGGCGAGCAAGTGAAACATCGACATTTGCTCGAAAAACTGAATGGTTGGTTGTCGTTCGTTCAAAACTGTTGCAATTTTTCGAAATTCGTTGTCGATTCACGTTTTTCGACATCGGAGAAAACTTTATAGTTTGCTAGATTATTAGCTTTCAGGTTTTTAAAAATGTTTTGTCGGGAAAAACAGTTTGTAAAAAGCGGTGTAATGAACCCAAAGAATTTTCATTTGGTCGTTGTTCAACAAACACCTTGCAGGGGCAACGTCATTGCTCGAAGACATTGAATGGCAGCTGGTAGACGCAGCAACCCCAATGGCACGCAGGGCTGAGCACTTCGCACAACTGCATCCGCCGATGAATTTCAACCTGTTTCTGCATGATGATTGATTTGTTGTTGCTAAATTTAACATTAGGACAATGTGATAGTGTTGCGGATCCAGTTGCTTATATTCCGCGTTGTGAATTTTGTGACAGAACTTGCTCAATTTTCCTTTTCTGGTCATGTTTGTATTCGTGCCCTTTTCACAGAAAACCCGGTCAAATGTGCTCATAGTTTGCATGATTTCATTTTGACAAAATGTACGTTGAAAAAGTATAATGAAACGATGTTCTTTCGCTGGTGGTCGCGATGTGGAATTGTTGTCGTTGGTCAACAACGGAATTCCGCTTGTTTCGGAATTTACCGGATTTTTGCACCTGTATGTGTATTTTAGAGCAATTTGCTAAAAAAAAGTTATGCATTCCCGTGTTGAAAACCTTTCAGACAAACTTCACTGGCTCGTGCCGTTTTTGGTGGTCGGTCACTGTCAATGTGCAGCGCACTGTGCAACATATCGATCAGGATCACGAAAGGTGAGTTTTTTGTTGTGGCCGACGCTGTGTTCGAGTGTATGAAAGGTCTGATTGGTTAGCTTTGTTTTGTAATTCCATAGCTTCATTTGCAACATTTTTCAGATTTTATACGTTGAAAATGAAATTTTACAAAAACGTGCTACCGTAGTTTTCCATGTGGAGCCCCGAGGGATATATCAGGAAAAAGGTGGAAAACCGGCCTTTTTATAAAAACTTTACCCAAATAGAGAGGGCGGCGGTATGTAGACCGCACCGACACTTTTTTGGAAAGTACCGACACCGGCGAAAAAGCACGCCGACACCGACACCGACAGTGAAAAAATGACCGACACCGACAGTAAAACCGGTTTGCCTTTTTTAGCCCTAAAAACTTATTTTTAGACCTAAAATGCCTTTTTGGACAAAAACCGGTGTGTTGGTGTACTTCTCACCTGAAAAAAGAGGGATCAAATACCAAAACAAAAAACAATTATGAACTTTGTATGATAGGATAGGTCTGTCTCTTTGTCGCAGGAACAAACAGGTTCTGTCCGCCTCTCACTCTCAGTGAAACATTCAACATTCAAAAGTTGTTGTTCCTGAAGCGTATGCTACCCACGTGTCAATACTTGTACAATTGAGTGTATCTGATGTGATGGAGAATAATGATGTATCGGTGTCCTTCGCAAATAACTCGTGATTGATATTTCTCATTCTGTTCGCATGTCTTTCCTTTAATCTGATTCCAAAAAAATTGTTCTCTTGTTGTGTTGCACTGCTGCAGAATTGAAACTGAACCGTGTATGAGGAATTGGTCGTTCAAAACCAGCGCTTGGCGCTTTTTTATATGTTGTGGACAACTAAAGAACATAATCAGTACGAAATATATTTTTTTTCTAATAGTAGTTGGCTGCCGAAAAATTGGGGACCGACACTACCGACACCTGAAAAAAACCGACACTTTTGTGGACCGACACCGACACCGACACCGACATTAGTAGTGTCGGTACCTACACCGACTTTTTTCCGACACCGACGCCGATCCCTAAAATAGAGCCCTCGGAAACGTGTCGGTTGGAAGATTTTTGAAACTTCTTGAACCGATTTCCAACATCACCGATTGCTATCGCAACCGCGCACGGTTTCATCAAAAATTTGAACAGCCTTGAGGAGAAACCACGAAAAATACCTATTTGAAACCAGTGGTGTCGTTGAGAAATCGAAATTTTCCCATACCCAGCCCAATTTTCGGGAAATTTCCCATACAGGATACATACCCCCAAAAATCAAAAATTTCCCACACCAGGGGGGGTTTTTCCAAAAACTCAAAAATTTCCCATACCCGAGGGTGGGGGTTTTGAAAAAAATGACCCCAAAAATCTTCTAAAAGTGTCAAAATTGGTCTAAAAAGTGCTTAAAACAGAGTTTTCTTGCGGTAGTAAGCGATTTTTGACATTTTTGGACGAAAAATGGCCAATTTTGGTACTTCTCGGGGTCAAAAACTCATTTCTTAGGGGTGCTTGTTCCAAAAGTGAAAAATTTCCCATACCCCATACCCCCGGCCGATTTCCCATAGCCCATACCAGGGGACAGTGTAGTTCCTGGGGGGGGGGAGGGGGGGACCCCCCCCTCGGGTACGTCTGTTCCCCCTCCGAGGTACGCCTGCCCCACTGTTCCCCCTCCGGGTACGTCTGCTCCCCCCAATTTTTTCCTAAAATGGGCAAATTTAGGCCTAAAATAGGCATTTTTAGGCCAAAAATAGGTAAACTTTAGGTGAAACCTCCAAAAAAACGCCAAAATACCCTTTTTATAGGGGATTTTTCGCAAAAGAAGGCAAAAATAGTCCAATTTTTCGACCTCAAAAAATGACTTTTTTCCGTCCCCCCCCCCCCAAATTGGGACTCCCCCCCCCCCCCCCCCCAGGTAGGTACGTCTGTTCCCCCTCCGAAAATAGTGGAGGGTACGTCTGTTCCCCCTCCGGACCACACTGCCAGGGGGGGTAACCCCCCAACCCCCCCCCCCAACGACACCACTGTTTGAAACCACATCTGCGGGTGAGAATCAATGATCAAAGGATCAATTTTTGAAAAACTTTTTACCCCAAGTTGAATAAACCCCTCGGGGCTCTGTTCTCGGGGTCTGTTCAGAAAACTGCGGTGCTCGTTCGGGAACCGTGTGGACTACACGCCAAAACCAGTTTTTTTCAAATTTCCGCGTGTTCGCCCACACCCTGAGCAAGCGCAGCCCCATGCTCCCAGAGAGGCAGCGACTATTTGCATACTGCATATTGCACAGCATTATTTTGTAAACGTATGAAAGGCCGCGTTCACAATACCTTGCTGTGAGGTGAGCCGTTTTAATCGTGCGGTGTGCCAATGGTAAAAACGTGCACGTGATCCGCGAATTCGGCGCCGACACAGCTGCGTTGTGAAATCGGCATTTTTGTTTTTCAAGCTTTGGTGTCAACATCAGTGTTCGATCACGACAACACCAACGGTAACGATGTATTCCAACTATAACGTGTATGTCATGGGTTTTTGTTATGTTTTGCATTTTGTATTCACCACAATTGCTTTTCACAGTGATATCACGTTGCGAAACAGATTATCAACCTTCCCACTCTTAACAGTGGCAAATGATCAGCGCAATCTTGTCTCTATTCGGAGACCTTTACGTTTATCCAGTGTGAGCGTGTCTTTGCCTTGTCTTCTAATGTTTCAGCGCCCCGTTTGTGTCCGGCGGTGCGTTTACTGGCAAATGCGGTCTGGCACGAAACGACGGCAGTGCTCCCACGACCGGACCGCAACAAGGACGTGCATTTTCGTCATCATCACAGCAGCAACCGCCGACAAAGAAAGCCAAGCGTCAGGTGGGCTTGTGAACTTGACGTCACTTGGAGCTCGGCTTCGCAAAATGTCAACACACGGCCACAAAAACATTCAGATAGCTCGGCTCAGATATGAATCTAAGTGATGTGATTTACTTTTCACATTCCAAATTTTTGCTTACATAAAAAAACAACCGTTTGGTCCCTTTTAAAACGATGTTGTGACATGGTACTGAACCCGCAGGAATATTTTAGACCGAAAAATCATTTTTTTCGAACATTACCTGTAATTTTTCCTGAAATCTATTTTGGAAATTTATCCGGCTCCGAAACAAACGTTTTTTCTTTTTTTCGGAAATAAAATGATTTTTTTCTCACTGATTAAAAGTGACAAAATACAGTAGTTTGCAGGACATCTTCACGCCAGTATGCGTGGACGGTATGTGCATCAACGAAGGTCTGCCCGCAGCCAAGGCAGGTTACGGTGTGTGCTGGCCCGGTGGGGAACGTAAGAGTGGGTCGCACAACTTTGCATGCCGACAGACTGGCAACAGGGCACAACTCAAGGCCGCGTGCAAAGCCATGGAGCAGGCGTTGGACAATCATTCCGGTCAGGGTTTGAATAATGTCCCGTAAATATTTTCTGCGACGATTTAACACAATATCGTGTGATCGATTTGATTTTGCCCTGGTTTTCGTCTTGAACAAAGCGTCGGTCAAGGTTCGCTGATGAAGGCAGTTCCCACTCCAAGAAATAACTTGTTGGTTGGAAAGATACTTGATATAAACTTCCACTGATATAAAAAGCCACGTGACGTGACACAGAGACGAGACCGGACCGGTCGCCAGGTTTGTACTTTTTCTCACATTTCAGGCAAACAGGTGACGCGACTCGAAGTGCACACGAATTCGAAGCATCTGATCGATTGCGTCAACCAACTGGCGACATTGAAGAAGCAGAAGTGGCACATGACGAATGGCGATTTACCTGAGGATTTGGATGAACTGCAACGTTTGCAAGGTTGGCATACTGTGTTGTCTGTTTAGGGTCACGTAATGTGCTAGCTCATGCATTCACGCTGACGGTGATCTGGTGCTCCGTCCGTCCGTCTGCAAAGGAAGGTCGAAACGGCTACCAGAAAACATATTGTGATGCGATTCGCCCTGAATTCTGGGTTCCTGTTTGTTGAGACGGTCTCCAGTGCACGCGCCTTTGGGCAGCGGAACAGTGGGCGGCGTATGAGGTGGATTGATATCAAGGGCTTTGTGATTCACTCGGTTCGGGGCGCGGTCGCGCCGCGTTGTCTTGGCGATGTTTTTAATATTCACTGGTGCTGCAAGTTTCGACCTGCGTGACAGTTGCTCATTAGTTGCCCTGTTGCAAGACTCGATGGTCTATCTTCTTGTGAGGCATCTGGACCGTGTGAATCTCGAAATGTAAAAGTCACGTGACCGAGCTCTAGACCGATAACCCACCAGCCGTAGTGAAACATCAGTCAGTAAACTAACATGAACAGTCGGCAAGGTCGGTCACTAAACTGCCGCTAATGTTTCGTCCTGCTGTTCTGTTCCATAGGGTGATATTTTCGAAACGGTGTAAAGATCAGTTGGGTGTAAAGGTCGGTGGAAAGCTCGGTCAACAGCTCAGTGTGATAGACCTCGGTGTAAACTTGAAACATTCCACGTTAATAACAGGCAATGTTTCACGTTTACACCGAGCTACGCCGACCGAGCTTTCGACCGAACTTTACGCCGACCTTTACGCCCAACTGACCTTTACACCGTTTCGAAAATTCCACCCATAGTAAACGTTCTGACGAAAAGTTCCAACCAGCGATCGGATTCCAGTGCTTGTCCATCAATTTGATGCGGTCAAATTCGTCCTCAGCGCCCATGTGGGGAACACTGAAGCGATCCGATTGGCCAAACTGGCTGCAACTTCGAAGTTTGCGCCATATTGACCGACTGATGAGCGGTGCCGATTTCTCATTTCCACTTGTTTATCAATCACAAATTATGTGTAGCATGATATAATATCATCTCGTAATAGTTTCTTGATCAAATTTTGACAGTGCTTGTTGGTTTGCTATCAATTTCTGATGATTGTTTGGTATTTTGTTCTGTCCTGTATCAGTTCAGTGTGAACTGTGAAGCATGTTTTGTATTTTGTGAATTCCACTCAGAATTGGTGATTTCATTTGCCTGCACATACATATCGTGAATCGTATAAATATTGTCTTGCTTCATTGGTGTGATCATTTGGTGCCACAAAGGGGCGTTTTCACGCTTGTGCACTGCCTCGATGGTGCCGTTTACTTTTGCTTTGCCCTTAAAAATATAACACTCGTCAGTTTGAAATCAGCCATCAATTCTGTCACAAATTTTTCTTAATGACCAGTGCGGGCTCAAATTTCAGAAAGACTCCACAAACCTTGCTCAGCGCAGGCATTGTTTTTTGCAGACGATGTTTCAACCCTAATGCGACTTGGCGTGACTGATGTCGCCATTGATCGTTAAACATATCCATGTGAGGTCCAAGAGCATCCTTGTTGAACACCGTTTGCTGTTGATCACTGGTCTCATTGCTGCAGGTTGCTGGTTTTCATCTGGTGCCTGGTGGTATTTCAGTGAGTTTTCAAAAGCAGAAGCAGAGAGAGAGCGTGGTTTGAATGCACATGTACCGTACACATAAGAGTGACATCACGATGAATCATTCAGCTGCCAGCAGTGTCCTAATGTTTCAGGTCCAAACGTGTGTGCAGTCGAATGGCGTGATGTCTGCTTCTGCCAGTTTGAGGTGGCGTGATCTGACAAGCTGCTAAACTCACGCCACGCCATCCTAACGAACAACTGATATTTTGCCAAACTTTTTGACTGATAAAAGTGATTTGAAATGGAGCCACTAACGTCCGATGGTCATATGAGTTCGGATGACCCGTTCAGAGCGCTCGTACTGGATGATCCAGAAGGTCGGTTGTGGTTGGGTTGGTCTTTTCGACTCGGCTGCCATTATATTCTGCACATCATGGTAGTTATTTTATTAGCACGTTGATGGTTATCAAACATTGTTATCGGGCTGCCCTGATCACTTGGCGCTTCTGAAATCTTTAGATTTTGTTCCTGGAAACAACCCTTACGTTGGTCGAGGCCCAAATTTCACCCCAAAAGTCCCTTTTTGGCCAAAAATGGTTAAAAGTCGGCTGAAATCGAGCAAAAGCGCAAAATTTGTGCACTTCATGCGATTTATGCACATTTTAACCCATAAAAGTTTAGTCCCCACAAGATTAGTATGGTACAGTATCCACCCCTCCGCCCCAAATGAGTCCTCCAAGTCCTGGCTACTGCACCCCGGTATCTCCTCCCATTTTTTGGCCCCTCAGAATTAGCCACAGCACTGGTCGGTCCCATGTTTTACGTCAGTCAACGAAGCGAGCCCGCATTGCAGCCATACTCCGTCAGCTGTCGCCATTTCGTTTCGACGACCTCGCGCTGCCCGGCCATCACCACCAGCAGCATCATCAGTCTTCGTCCACCGCCACCGACGTCCAACATCACAATTTCCCTGCAGCTGTCGATCCCGCCATTGCCGATTACGAATCGCCATTGATGGAGGTTGGTTATAGTTATTTTTCTTCCAATTCAGGTTGCGGATTTGCACTTGCATGGTATTGGGGTGTAAAAATAGTGTCCGACCCTGCGTCCCTGTGGTGATTGCGTGAGCCGAGCGATCAGATAGAATCTTGACTCATTAATCTTTAGGTCGACTATTTGTTCAACCTACTGCCGCGAGAGGAACAGTCTGGTTCACAGCAACAACAAGCTCAGTCAACCAGCGTTGACGTCCACCAAGCAATAGCAACACCAACGCTAGTGCAACATCAGTCGGTTCGGCAGCACCCAGCGTCATCAAGCCAGTTTGGTCGACAGCCAGCTTCAATGGAGCATCAGGTCAGCTTGGCGTTTGCTGGTCAACTTTTCCGCTGCTCTTCAGGTGTGCGTGCGGCCCCAATATCAAACGCAATGTTGTTTCGATGTGAGATCAGTTGCGCAGCATGGTTCTGTTGCCGCTGTCAACCTGTTTTCGCAGATGGTGGTGCACCTGCACATCGTCAACACGAATGCACCAAAAGTCACCTAAATTCAGATGAATGTTGGCCCTCCACCTACCCTGTCCATGTGCAGTCCTCAGCAGCAGCAGCAGCAGCAAGGCTCGCCCAACTCATTGTATCCGAGTGATCCGGTCCAACACACAACTACGCCATCAAATGGGCCTGGCATCGCGGTCTCGACCTCTGTGCGCGGTGATAACCCAGCTGCGGTCCGCTTGTCGGTGGCACACGAACAACAGCAACAAGTAATCAATTTGTATATTTGTGCTGCTTGTTTTGGTCGAGTGTTTCATTATGTCAGAGCGTTTACATTATGTATGTAACAACACTAACTGATCACTTGCTAAACCGATCTAAAGGATAAAGTTGCGGCCAGGCGTGTGTCAAAGATCAGAATTCAACTGATTTGCGATTGAAATTATTGTCCGTCAGTCAGCCAACACAACATTTACGTGTATTACCTCCATAGATGCCGGTATCACCATCGAGCAGTGTGCACACACGACACTCACTAACGGTCGGGTTCGAATCGGACGAATCAGATCATGATGACGATGATGGTTTGTTTGCCTTCACAAATCAGGCTAAATCGGTCGCCATCAAAATATTGTGTCCCCAATTTTTAGCCTCATCCTCAGCCAAGACACCATCTTCAAGCAGCAAAGCGACACCCCAGCAACCAGGTGGCACGCGACGCAAAGCGCACAATCTGATCGAGAAACGTTATCGACGTAGCATCAATGATTGTATTGACGAACTGAAGGTGTTGCTGACTGACACCGATGGCGGAAAGGTACGATTTTCGAATTCCGGTTCAAAATTCCATACACGTGCCATTTTAGAGTGAGTAATCTGGAGCGGAACGTTTGTTCACCATACGCAGCGGTTTTGAACATTGTTTGAATTGTTCGACTTGACCTGTTTCAATTTGGTATGTATCACGTCGCGACGTATGTCTACGGACGCCACTAATTTTGACCGGCGTGAAACTTGTTTCTTGCTGCCACTACTGGCGCCAGCAAATACCGAAAAATTATTTATTGAACGAAGTCGCGTTTATCCTATACATTACGCTCTCAGCTGTATTTCAGCTGAGTAAATCGGCGACGCTGAAGAAAGCAATCGATCACATTCATAAATTGCGACGAAAGAACAAAGAATTACAGCTGCAGAATGACCGATTGCAACAGCGATTGCACGAACTTGGTGGTGTTGACAGTGAGTTTTCATGGGTGGTTTTGGTTTTATTCTTGTGTAGGGGACAGACTCTAGGCGTAGTTAGATATGCAAAAAAAGTTTAGAAGTATTTTTTAATTTTTCCTTTCACAGCTAGTCGTTTTTCATGCTCTCGCACCCTTCTGACGTACTCATGAATCAGTACTGGTGATGTTTCAGTGGTGTCGAGTTCGCCCCAGAGCCACCGCAGCGCCGATTCGTTCGATTTGTCCAGCAGCACACCCAGTTCGCCGTCGTTGGGTGAAAATGTGCGTTGCACGATTTTGTGCTTTGGTCATTGTTAGCACTTTGAACGAAACATTGCGTCCGGTTTCGAATAACATTTCGATTTTATGTTCACACTGTCAAACTTGACCGGCCCGAAATCAGTGGACTATTGGTCGCACAATGACCATATGAGAATTCATCAAATCAATCCTGATTTTCATGTTCAGTCACTCTTAACTACTGTGCTATTTGTGATTCTCACAAAACATTTTCAGCTGTAAATAATCTGGTAGAGCGCCCACGTTGCTGCGGCATGTTGGGAAAAGCTAGTCCCGTTGCCTTGACAGAGAGAAAACGCCAATTTTCGATTTCGCGATAGAAGGCACGGGTTGGCTCAAGGTTTGGCCTAAGCCTAAGCCTAAGCCTAATAGTAAGCCTAAGCCTAAGCCTAAGCCTAAGCCCAAGCCTAAGCCTGAGAAAAAGGGAAGTCAATTTTGAAACGGGACTAGCTTTTCCCAAAATGCGTTGCTGCGGGCGTGAAACATTTTGCTGACTGCATGGTTTGCGTGCGATCGCGCAATGCAACGTCATTGCCCCGTCACTTTCCCTCTTTACGATTCAGGAAAAAAATTTGACCAATTCTTATAAAGTCATTGTGCGACCAATACATGTAATGTATTTGTCGGCTGGCGCTTTTGACGATGACCTGGTGGCTGGTGCCCCGCTCCTCTGTGAAAATAGATCGAAACGGGCACCCAAAAACACACCATAGACGCAACGAACTGTTCTATCAGTCGTATCAACTACCCTGCAGTCAGCCCAAATTTCTCACTTTTTCCAATACATAATATTACACATCCCCAATTTGCAGCTGGCAACTCCACCGCACAAGAAAATGCCGAAGATCACATCGACGATGCCTGATGGTTCACGAGTGACACTATGCGTTGTGATGTTGTGTCTGGTTGTGGTCAACCCGTTCGCTAGTCTGTTCCCAGCGCCCATGTCTGCTGCACAACGGGACACACTTGATGGTGGAGTGCTTGTCGTTGAACGACCCGGGGCACGCCGGCTGCTGCAGGCCAGTGGAATCGATGGTTGGTGCAGGGCTTGGTGGTATCCCACTTGGTGATCGGTCAGATGTCGACTTTATGGCACTTAGGACATTCTGAGATGTGCCAATGTCAAGAATTGGCATCAATGATCGACGTGAAAGTTTTTGTGAGATCTGGCTGGTGATCTAGATTTCATCAACACTTAGATTTCTCACCAGTAGCAAAGGTAGCGTGACGAAAAAAGACCCATCGCCAAGTTTCAAAACGGGTTTGATGATGACGTTTTATGGCTCTCTCTCGACTGTGAGTGAACTGA
>JASAMV010000622.1:0-10756 GCA_030248065.1 Rhynchonema sp. JSB1_4
GCGTTCCCCTGTAGTTTTATGATGTGAAGCGGTTACCGCTGTAGTGAACACATATTATTTTTTTGCTTGCAATGTTTCGCACATATCCAATGCCATGGTGTGCGTGTACTTTGAAAGTAAAAAAGGTGCTATCTGTACGTGGGATAGTCATTACATTTGCGCAGTTAGCTTTATCGACAATATCTGTGTGAAATTGTAAAAACGGACAAGAGGTCCCGCATAAGTTCGACATGGCACGTGACCCAATTTGATGTATGCGCAAGGCATGCCCCAAATGCTTGATTTCACACGCGAACCCGTAAGAAACATCGAGTGCATGGAAACCCTTGGTCGCCAATTTTGAAACTTTTCAATTCAAACAATTCAATTTCAAGGGTAAATTAGCCATGGTATGCTCGGTATCCCTTACATTCCACTGACTTCGGTCACGTGCGAAAAAATACAACTATTGCGCGTGCGTGTGGTGAAAACTACTGTTTTGGGCAAAATTCCCGAAGCAGCCGTCCCGGCACTGATCAACTAACGGCGGCTCACGTTTACACCGTAATAATAACCTGTTTCAAATATTGTTTTTAATTCCATTATTTTTT
Source organism: Rhynchonema sp. JSB1_4 (assembly GCA_030248065.1). NCBI lineage: Eukaryota > Metazoa > Nematoda > Chromadorea > Monhysterida > Xyalidae > Rhynchonema > Rhynchonema sp. JSB1_4. The sequence continues at coordinate 591 of JASAMV010000622.1, forward strand.
GTTTGAATTACATTTTTAAACCAATGTCCAAACCTGTTTGGATTGTGTATGTGCTACAAGATTGATAAGATTATGTATGTGCTACAAACAGCGAACCAGGTTGCGACTGCAGGTTCGGGAATTCGCATTTTACAGCGCGAGCATCTTCCCCGCAAACGCCAAGCGCTGTCAACAACCACAGCGCTCGTGCGTAAACTGTTATTATAACAAAATGAAAGAAAAACACTCCCGTCCGCATGCCAATGCAATGCGCTTCGTCATAATGTGATTTGCGACAATTTTGATTGGGTGATAGAGACGACAAAAATGAAGAAGTATGATGTCGTCGACAGCAGCAGAATCGTGGACTCTGTGCATTATCTGCTGCTGCATGCTTGTTGCATTGATACGTCCAGGTCAGTTTATGAAGGGCGAATTGCAGTTTATGCCCCACTGTGATGTGATTTGGGCAAGGGCCGACCTAGAATTTTTTGCAGTAAATTTCGTCATTTTTATTCTCGAGCGGCATGGAGCGCAAAACTGCCTGTTCTCCAGATCTAGGTTTGCTATGCGTATGTTAGGCAGTGACATACATAGTATCGATTTTTGCGGTGATGGCGAATTGGAATTGGAACTGCCCGGGGGGAGTTGAGCTTGCCATATGCAAATGCTTATCACGCGCTTTTTAACAACACGAAACATTGAGATACCGATGGTGAATTTATAATTGATGGGAAACACATATAAATCCAGGGCAAAGCTGTTTTCGCGATCGAAAGGAATTGGAAATTGTGAATGGGGAGCTCGCCATAGAAAGTGCATCAAAGCCGGCCATTGTCGACTACGAGGACTACTATGAAACATCAACCAGTGTGAGATCAACAAAGGACGTCTTCCATGGTTTGCTAAATCACTTAAAACCTACATTTGACATTACCTTAACTAAAAGTTAACACGCATGTTGCAGAGAAAATTGGAATTGAGAAAGAGAGCTTTAAGCAGTACGATAGTTCAGGTAAGTTTGGTTTTTTATCTTTTTGTGCCAAGTGTCTGCTCTTTTGACTCTGCTTTCTTCCTATGTTCAAATAAATATGTAAATTTATGGTTGCATGAAGGCCAGATCAGTTCGCGACTGGCGCAGAGCAGCGTCGACCTTTCGTGCAACTTCGACAGTCCGTGTTGTTGGGCGAATTCGGAGCCGCCCGATGACCAACTACAATGGCTGTTGGCCACGGCCAATCCCAATGATGACACATTCAAACGACACTTTCAGCCGAACGTCACCGTGCCCGGTATAATCCTTGCTGTGAACTTGCGTTTGTACACGCGTGCGCATGAATCGTGTTCTCCGGCTGTTTTGTGGCATCTCGCACATGCATTGAACAACTTTTCAGTGGCCAACTATTTGGTGACCGCCGACCACACGAGCCCGTCGAACGAAGCTCGTTTCTATTCCTGCACGGTCGAGTGTGCAGCGGATATTGTGGCTGTCGCCGTCAGGTAAAAGGATAATTTTTGGTTTTGGTGAACAGTAGGTCTAAGCTTGCCGTAACTTTTGACTGAACAACAACGGCAGTTAAGCTGGACAAATCCATCTTGATTTGAAAGATACCTGGCTCGATTTGCAGGATCGATTGGTAGCATGCTAGTAATGCGCATAAATTGCTTTTAAAATAGACGGCACATCCGTCACATTAGGTTCAGAGCCAGAACACAGTTCGATCACCAACTCGCAGTTGATTAAGTATGTGACTTACGTCCGGACGTCAAACACACTCTTTAAAAGAAACTACAGGTTCTGGACGACAGCGCATGTGCAGCTACAAGCGTGTCTTCAGTTCGGCATTGGCAGCGCGCTGCTCAGTTGCGTTCGCATCCCGTTAAGACACGACGGCACACATTCGACTGTCATGTTACCGGGCGCAAACGATTTTCAGGTACCACGCCTTTTCTCTTTTTTGTTCGGAAAATATAAGCAGTACTAAGGTATCAATGCTGCGTTAGCGCCGCCTCCCTTCGCATCGTCTTCTGGTCGGCGCTATAGAACCGGCGGGTAGTGCTGTGGCGCCACCTTTCCTGCGCATCGTCGGTCGAGTGGTGCTGTAGCGCCACCTTTCCTTCGCATCGTCGGTTGAGTGGTCCTGTAGCGCCACCGTTCCTTGGCATCGTCGGATGAGCGGTGCTGTAGCGCCGCCTTTCCTGCACATCGTCGGTCGAGTGGTGCTGTAGCGCCACCTTTCCTTGGCATCGTCGGATGAGCGGTGCTGTAGCGCCACCTTTCCTTGGCATCGTTGGATGAGCGGTGCTGTAGCGCCACCTTTCCTTGGCATCGTCGGATGAGCGATGCTGTAGCGCCGCCTTTCCTGCACATCGTCGGTCGAGTGGTGCTGTAGCGCCACCTTTCCTTCGCATCGTCGGTTGAGTGGTGCTGTAGCGCCACCTTTCCTTGGCATCGTCGGTCGAGTGGTGCTGTAGCGCCGCCTTTCCTTCGCATCGTCCGTTGAGTGGTGCTGTAGCGCCACCTTTCCTTCGCATCGTCGGTTGAGTGGTCCTGTAGCGCCACCTTTCCTTGGCATCGTCGGATGAGCGGTGCTGTAGCGCCGCTTTTCCTTCGCATCGTCCGTTGAGTGGTGCTGTAGCGCCACCTTTCCTTGGCATCGTCGGATGAGCGGTGCTGTAGCGCCCCCTTTCCTTGGCATCGTCGGATGAGCGGTGCTGTAGCGCCACCTTTCCTTGGCATCGTCGGATGAGCGGTGCTGTAGCGCCACCTTTCCTTGGCATCGTCGGATGAGCGGTGCTGTAGCGCCACCTTTCCTTGGCATCGTCGGATGAGCGGTGCTGTAGCGCCACCTTTCCTTGGCATCGTCGGATGAGCGGCGCTGTAGCGCCACCTTTCCTTGGCATCGTCGGATGAGCGGTGCTGTAGCGCCACCTTTCCTTGGCATCGTCGGATGAGCGGTGCTGTAGCGCCACCTTTCCTTGGCATCGTCGGATGAGCGGTACTGTAGCGCCACCTTTCCTTGGCATCGTCGGATGAGCGGTGCTGTAGCGCCACCTTTCCTTGGCATCGTCGGATGAGCGGTGCTGTAGCGCCGCCTTTCCTGCACATCGTCGGTCGAGTGGTGCTGTAGCGCCACCTTTCCTGCGCATCGTCGGATGAGCGGTGCTGTAGCGCCACCTTTCCTTGGCATCGTCGGATGAGCGGTGCTGTAGCGCCACCTTTCCTTGGCATCGTCGGATGAGCGATGCTGTAGCGCCGCCTTTCCTGCGCATCGTCGGTCGAGTGGTGCTGTAGCGCCACCTTTCCTTCGCATCGTCGGTTGAGTGGTGCTGTAGCGCCACCTTTCCTTGGCATCGTCGGTCGAGTGGTGCTGTAGCGCCACCTTTCCTTGGCATCGTCGGTCGAGTGGTGCTGTAGCGCCACCTTTCCTTGGCATCGTCGGATGAGCGGTGCTGTAGCGCCGCCTTTCCTTCGCATCGTCCGTTGAGTGGTGCTGTAGCGCCACCTTTCCTTCGCATCGTCGGTTGAGTGGTCCTGTAGCGCCACCTTTCCTTGGCATCGTCGGATGAGCGGTGCTGTAGCGCCGCTTTTCCTTCGCATCGTCCGTTGAGTGGTGCTGTAGCGCCACATTTCCTTGGCATCGTCGGATGAGCGGTGCTGTAGCGCCCCCTTTCCTTGGCATCGTCGGATGAGCGGTGCTGTAGCGCCACCTTTCCTTGGCATCGTCGGATGAGCGGTGCTGTAGCGCCACCTTTCCTTGGCATCGTCGGATGAGCGGTGCTGTAGCGCCACCTTTCCTTGGCATCGTCGGATGAGCGGTGCTGTAGCGCCACCTTTCCTTGGCATCGTCGGATGAGCGGCGCTGTAGCGCCACCTTTCCTTGGCATCGTCGGATGAGCGGTGCTGTAGCGCCACCTTTCCTTGGCATCGTCGGCTGAGCGGTGCTGTAGCGCCACCTTTCCTTGGCATCGTCGGATGAGCGGTACTGTAGCGCCACCTTTCCTTGGCATCGTCGGATGAGCGGTGCTGTAGCGCCACCTTTCCTTGGCATCGTCGGATGAGCGGTGCTGTAGCGCCGCCTTTCCTGCACATCGTCGGTCGAGTGGTGCTGTAGCGCCACCTTTCCTGCGCATCGTCGGATGAGCGGTGCTGTAGCGCCACCTTTCCTTGGCATCGTCGGATGAGCGGTGCTGTAGCGCCACCTTTCCTTGGCATCGTCGGATGAGCGGTGCTGTAGCGCCACCTTTCCTTGGCATCGTCGGATGAGCGGTGCTGTAGCGCCGCCTTTCCTGCACATCGTCGGTCGAGTGGTGCTGTGGCGCCACCTTTCCTGCGCATCGTCGGTCGAGTGGTGCTGTAGCGCCACCTTTCCTTCGCATCGTCGGTTGAGTGGTCCTGTAGCGCCACCTTTCCTTGGCATCGTCGGATGAGCGGTGCTGTAGCGCCGCCTTTCCTGCGCATCGTCGGTCTAGTGGTGCTGTAGCGCCACCTTTCCTTCGCATCGTCGGTTGAGTGGTCCTGTAGCGCCACCTTTCCTTGGCATCGTCGGATGAGCGGTGCTGTAGCGCCGCCTTTCCTTCGCATCGTCCGTTGAGTGGTGCTGTAGCGCCACCTTTCCTGCGCCACCTTCCATTCCCATCATCGGCCCCACCGTGTTCTGGCCGGTGCTGTAGCGTCACTTTTTCTTCCTATCATTGGGTGGAATTTTCGAAACGGTGTAAAGGTCAGTTGGGCGTAAAGGTCGGCGTAAAGTTTCGGTCGAAAGCTCGGTCGGCGTAGCTCGGCGTAAACTGAAACATTGCCTGTTATTAACGTGGAATGTTTCAAGCTTACACCGAGGTCTATCACACTGAGCTGTCGACCGAGCTTTCCACCGACCTTTACACCCAACTGACCTTTCCACCGCTTCGAAAATATCACCCATTGACCAGACGTTGCTGTTGCGCCTCCGTGGTGCCTTCCCAGTTTTTAACTGATTCTAAAATGCCAGGTGGTGTTGGTCGCGAACAACATGACGGACAAATTCGGTAGTTTTGCGATCATCGACAATATTGTGGTCAACTTCCGTCCCTGTCCGGTCACCACCAGACGTCTACCTCCACCTGCACCTGTTACGTCAATTATTGCGACCACACCAAGGCCCACAACGACCACCTCACTGCAAATCACTCCCATGCAACACCCTTGCCACTTGGTGCACTGTCCAGGTGTGTAACTAAGGCCTTATTTGTGTAATTCATTTAAGTATATGTATATGACAGGCGTACTGAAAGTTACTGAATCCTGTTTTTAACACGTCATAGCAACCCTGCCTCAGAGGGTGAAAATTTATCCACAAAATTTAGTTCTGCCGTGCGCCCATCTCCGCAACGCGTCAGCCCAAAATGACAACTCACGACCATTTACGTTCGTTTGTCGCTCTGTTTTCGGTGTGAGTCTTTGAGAACACGTAACGTTTGATAGATTGAATTTTACTTCCAAGTACAGCTCATACATATATGCATACCGTGTTCCATTTCAGAATTTGCTGACGGGAGTACGCGGTAAGTCGAACGTAAAGTGTGTCCTATCAACTTTGAAGGCAGCCACCACGCCCACAAGACTTGTGCCTGTCTCATTTGATGAAATGTCAAGAACATTGTAATACATTGAGCATTGCTAAAATGCGGCGACCATATCGCACATGTTCAGGCGACGCCAACCACAAGTCCTACATGGCTGTGTACCTACATCGAGGACATCAGGCCGGTCTCGAAGTCGGCCCCATTTTCGTTACGAAACTGTCGGTGCTCAAATTCGATCTTTATGAAGCCACTTTTGGTATTGTGACCAGGGTTGGTGAAAGATACAAATTAAGGTGTTGGCAAAGCGCTTTCTTCCTCTTTCACAGAGATACATGCAGTACATCCGATGGGCGGTACGCATGTGATTCAACATTGCTTCTCAGGTATGCCTTACAAGTCAGCCAACATGTCTCTATGAGACTGGCATGCATTCACAGTCACTGTTCAAAGTCTGGCAAACGCATATGGTGCAGATACCGAGAGGGGTTCATACGGTTCGTAAATCTTTACCGATTTCCGGTTTTTTCACAGTTGTGACTCGTTTTTTTGCCGTACTCGTTATTGCCACCGACCAATTTCTATGCTTAAACTCACGCTCAAACTATAATAGGCTCAGGATACAAGCTATAGTCTTGGGCTCAGGATTACGCTCAAACTCCCAGGGTTAGACTTGTATAAGACTTGTATGCCTGAGCTTAATCAATTATAACCCAATTCAACCACCAAAATCAGATAAAGCTCGTTATTCGTGTAGATTCAATGGCGCGTTCGCAACGAGGGTCGCAATCAAGGAGGCGTTGGCATCAGCACCATCCGATGGCTGCAATTGGACCCAACGCATCCGAACAGTGTGCAGCATGCGATCGATATTTGTGAACGGACCAGATGACGTTGTAGTCATTGACTATTTGGTCTAAGTTTTTAGCACCTGTGGCCGAAAGGCTATTCAGTGATCACTGTACAGGGTACCCACATTATGTACAATGCAAACTTCGATGCAAATAAATTATCCGTCCAGGCCAGTGCCTTGGTTCGATAGTAAGAAGATGGGTATTTTTGGGTTTTCAACTGACATGAGGAATTCATGTACATTGTCAACAGTATTTGCAAGCATCAGGCGTATACTGCCCATTTGCTCATTTGCTTACACCAGCATTCTTTTGTGCTTTTTGCCTCTTGAAGTATTGGAAGAGCCGTTTATTAGAAAACAGTGTATTGTACATTCGAAATTTTGTATTATGCAATCATAAACCGGTACTGTTGCTTTCATTCACTGCTTAGAGCAACCGTGCAAATTACTTTTTTAGATTGCATGTCAAAACTTCATGTGGGAAAATACTTCATGTTGGTATAAAACTTCATCTGTGTCAACAGTTCATGTCTAAAAACTTCATGTGAAACAACACTTCATGTCCATAGTTAAGGGGAACCGAGCGGTTTCTGCGTTCCCGCTCGCTTGTGCCTGACGCTGCAGCAACCAAATGTGGTACATGGCTTTGTCTAGTACGTGGGTACACTTATCCAACACCAAATCAATTGGAAGTTGCAGCTATCGTGATATTTGGTATGAAGTGCAAAGTGTCACTACATGTACCCCTGTATGTGCGTTCATGAATGTCATTTGATGCACACATTTTGCGGTTTCGAGTGGTACGCGAGTTAGGTGCATTTGATGATGGTGAAAGTATATATCAATCGAATCCCGTCGTCAAGCTGCGTGTCGTGATGTACGTGAAAATATTGAAATTTTGAACATGAAGCTGTCAGGATCCAAAAACCAATGGAGCGCATGAGTGTGACGGGCACCTATGTGCTATGTACATATACGTATGTACAATATGCAGTTCGTCAATACACCAGCACTAATTTCAATGAAGGCATGTTCAGCAACAAATAGGTATTGGTAGCACAATGGCTATATAAGAATTCATCAAAATCAATCCTGATTTTCACGTTCAGTCACTCTTAACTACTGTGCTATTTGTGATTCTCACAAAACATTTTCAGCTGAAAATAATCTAGCAGATCAACCACGTTGCCGCAGGTCTGAAACATTCTCTTTACTACGTGTTTTGTGTGCGATCACGCAACGCAACGTCATTGCCCCGTCACTGTCCCTCTTTACGATTCAGGAAAAAAAGTTGACCAATTCTTATAAAGTCATTGTGCGACCAATACCATGATATGCAACAGGTATCACAGAAACCATGGAACGCTGATACCTGGCCACAGATATCACGCTTTTGGCTGCGGTGAGAAGCACATGGTGAGCAGACAGTCATGCAGTATGCAGTATATTTCTAAGTTAGAAATACTCAATACCCTATATGTACCTTCGCGTATGTACGCTTCAGTCAAACCATGTGATAAGGGACCAAGAAAAAGCAAATTTCGACTGAACTACACAACTATTACGTCTCATTTCTATCCCACCTGTACATTGTAAAAGAAGTGAAATTTCGTGGCCTCAACCGTTTTTTATAACGAAAGTTTCTCCGTGATGTAACACATTTGCGGGGCAAGACATGTTTTATCGGCATGGGAGACTGATGATTTAGATTTAGATAGAGTCTGATGTTTTGATTTGTTTCATTTTAGAAGGTTAAATGAGTTTGTCACAACATGCAGTCCATGAAGCAAACACCCGCGTGACCCTAAAAAGTGGTGAACCTGATATTCATACAGCTCTTCATTCTCTTTGTTGTGCGCAAACATGCATGCCCGGCAACGACAGAGCCCACATCATAAGATCTCTTGCATGCACATGCAATGTCACCATTGTGTACCGGCTGTGAGTTTGGCTGGGGAACTTTTCATCGATTTGCCACCGATAGGCATGATAACAGATGTTGCTATAAACGTATACTTATGTATGCATGTACATACATTCTTACTGTGTCTATTTGTATTTGTTCTTCATTCTGAGTCACATTAGGTTCACACTGACGATGACGCTTTGACAATACCGTACGAAGGATGCTTCTGTTATCATGCTCATTAGTGCACAATGGCATGCAAACTGTGGCCAACCCAAACTACATACAGTAAGTGTTAACAATACAACAATAACTAGAGCAATATCGTATCACAAAACCAGCTCGTATGTATTTTTGCGGTTGGCACTCTGGTGCATCCGCACTGACGATTATCTGGTGCACCGTCCTTCTGCGAAACAAGTAAAAACTGGCCACCAGAAACCCGCAGCATTATTACACTCGGGTTGACCGGATTATTTCGGAAAAAAATAAGCATGAGCAGCTGCGTACATGCAGCAAAACTGAAGTCACATGACCCTGAAAATTGAATAACTGCCGGGCACGAGTTTTACTAGTGCTCAGTACAACATACAGTTGCCTGTTTACACGTTGCCCTTGGTTGCAGTTGCACCCCACATGCGCAGACATGAAGTGTTCTGCTTGGATACGGTAGCAGAGGTGAGACAACACTTCATGGCATGAACTGTTGTCTCACATGAAGTGTTTCAGACTTCACATGAAGTGTTGACTCGCATGAACTTTCTTCTCACATGAAGTATTGACACGGAATGAAGTGTTGTCCTCGGACCCTTTTTTACGCGCTGGTGTGTTTCAAAATTGCCAATTCATTCACTGCGCTAATCAAGCATGTTAGGTACAATCCAATCGAATTATGCATGCGTAATATATAATAATCTTCGCTGTTTTGCTTGTAAGACGTTTCACGGAAAATTAGGTAAGTTTCGATGGAGCTTATATCTAGCTGGAAAATCCTTTTGGAATTTAGGTTCCTTTTGATTGAACATGCATCAGAGCCACACGAATATTGCCGCATTATTTGTATTTTTCGTCGGCAGCTTTCAAACAGGTGAGTCAGTTGTATTTTTGCTAATGTGCACCTGTACTTTTAAGAATACCACTTTGGTTGCGGTGTTGCAGAGCAGGACCCGACAAGACGGTTCACCCAGTGAACACCGGAGTTTCTTTGGCCGCAGCATCCAGTCCTATTTTCTGTATTTAGTGCTTGTTGTGTTTTGTGTTTTTATCCTTTTTGTATTTTAGTCCTAACAATCGAGCTATCGCTCAAAAAATCGGACAAAAAACTCTTAGGTAAGAGCTCGAGGAATGGGCTGTGATGCCAAAGTGAATAACTCCGGTGTGCAGCTGGTCTCCAGCAATCAGTCCCCCGACCACTAGCACTCGGCTGACCACGACCGAAACGGCCACTTTGGGCCCACCATCATCAGTTACCACGACCGAGACGAATACTTTGGGCCCGACATCACCAATTGGAGAGAATGAAGGTTGCGATGAATTCGTATTCCCGCCCGACCAATTCACGTGCGCCACAAGCGGCAATTTTCTGCCGTGCTTTGTCAGGTAATGTAGTGATGTCACTCTTCTATTGAGCGATCGTTCAGTTCCAGAACACAGATTCAGCCCGGGCCCCTGCCGACTCATGTCCGCAGGTTTGACAAATTTATAAGCTTAGTCTACAGCCGGGCCAGGGTCTGCCGGACTTGAAAAACTGGGTGGCTTAAAAAGGTCGGGCCTGAACTACCGAGCATGAAAAATCATGCTCTATCGGGCATCACGTGGCCCATCTGAGGTCATGGACTTTAGTTCATGTTCAGGTGTAATGGTGAG
>JASAMV010000625.1:0-18236 GCA_030248065.1 Rhynchonema sp. JSB1_4
TAGTTTACACCCACGATCTCTAACTCTCCAGTTGTGAATGTTCGTAACATATTATGAAGTATTGTGCTATGCCACGACACGATGGTTAAAAATAGCCACATATTTTATGACAAATGTTCTTGCAGCGCGCTGGTTGGTGAACTTGACGAAGAAATTGACAGAAGACTCGACTTTGCCAACATCAAAGCGGCGCCTCTGACCGCCATTTGGGTCATATGACTAATTTTGATGTTTTGTGAAACATTATGTGCATTTATGTGTGCTTGTTCGTTTTCTCCATGTATGATCACGTGATTTAATAAAAAGTACTACGATGCAGTTGCCTTGATATTTATATGCACGTCTGTGTCCCTGACCGTTGCTTTCCATGCACGCAATCACCTCTTGCTACCTGTCCGTGATGTTCTTATTTTTGTGGATTAGTTGCTCCTTGTGTCGAACCTGTGTGTATTTCTCTTTGATCTTTCAGATATTTTCAGAATTCGGCTGAGCCACGGGCTAACAAACGTTGACGGAGAAGTTCGCTACCAAAATCAGGCCTGCACCGCTGTTCAGAAGTCCGCGCGGTTGGTGGATTGCTTTTTGTTGTTTGTTACTGTGCATTTTTTGTGCTGACTTCATATGTTTTTTGTGTGCACAAAGACTTGCTTTGGTATTCCCTGGAAACTGCCGTAATCGTTTTACAACCGTGTCCAACTGTCGTCACGACATTGAACACGCCATGCCCGTGCAAACTTGTGATATCATACTCGAAACAATCAGCGGGATCAGGTTCTAGTTGCCCAAATGCCACGTAGTTTTCAGCGTCTGGCCGTGAGTTTTTGTAGGCCCGTGATTTGTGAAAGCTTTGCTAATCTCTGGGAGTGAATTTGCGTCTGGGCGTCTTTGCTATTTGTAACTATTTTTGCTTTCAATTCATCCATTTGTGTTATTTTTCGAACTGCACACCCGTGGTGATCGGTTGATCAACGCTCGTGCCCAAAAACGCGTGCGTGAATCAGGCATGAAACATTCGCGTGGCGGAAGCCGGCAATTCAATTGGTGAGTGTTGTGTCACCCACAGTGCCATGTACAGTATATGCACGTGTTTATGACCTTCATTGGAATAGGAAGGAACACCTGTCTTTTCACCAGAAGCCTTGCTTCGATGTTCAAAAATTTATCCAAACAGTAAAAAAGTAGATGTTTTGAGGCAAATTTTCAGCTTGCGACTCGAATCATCAGTGAAACGTACATTGAATCTAGACCCGAACATCATGGACAAACGAGCGGTGGTGGCTGCAGCGAAGAAAGCAAAAACTCATGCGTTGGAGTTTGACGCTCACGTGAAAGGTACGGATGAAAGTTATTCGTTTTAAGTGTTTCCTGATTTTAGGTCAATGTGTGGAGGGTTTTTGTCTGCGGTTGTCGTGCAAAACATGAAAGCTCTGAAGATGTGAAGGGTTGTGAAACCTTGAAATTTGAGATAGCAACGGATGGATACATTTGCGATCTGGACAACGATTGTGGCTGCTGATGCTTGCTTATTTTGAGTGTTCGTTAACTAGCTTGATCGTTTTGTCCGCGTAAATTACAACAGGGTTGTGTGTTACCCCACACAGCATATTGTAATCGCGCACAACTCGCACATGAGCCAGAAATACGACATCTTTGGTAGCACGCAACAACAATTAGCTTTGTGATCGCCAAGTGGAACACGAGCCAAACGAATGAGCGGGTTGGCGTAGCTCAGCAGCGTTATGCAAAACTTGGCAAATTCGTATGCAAATGCGACGCAGCGCACATCAGTCAGAAAAATGAAAAGTTGCAAAAAACATCCCTTCAATGGAACCCAGGAACCAAACAGTGACTGCCTGGTGGACTGGCTCATTTCCACGTGAACCCACATTTCGGCATCAGGTTGTATGTACGTACATATAGGTGCTAAGATTGCATCTCCGCTCTGAAATGAGCTGAGTTCTTGGTTCAGCTACGGCACCAGTGGGGTTCGTCTTGTGGCAATGAGTGAGCTGTACAAAACGACTGACTGTTCAATTTCAAGCAGCGTTTTATCGCCTCTGCGCTCTGCCAGACAGTGCGCACGTGCATGTTTTGGGTTCGGAATCTGCCAGATTTTTTGAGTACTCATGTCAACCTTACTGTCTCATGTATTCATCGTACCTGGTGTGCCCAAATGGACGCCGAAAGTTGTGTGAGAGTGCGTGTGTGCCCATAAGCAAATGGGTGGTGCTTATTTGGAAGACTGATGTGCGTTTTTTGGAACTTAGTTGGTATATTGCAAGAACATGCACATGAGTTGGCACAAGAACTCGTGTGCCCACTTTTTCACCTTGAAATCAGTGCCCACATTATATCCGGCCCAACGCCCAGCCAGTTACGTACTGATGTGTTGCTTGTCATGATGGCATGTTATGCAATCTGAGCTGTTGGCTGAACGGTGCTTGCTGTGCTGGTTCCTGCTTCGTTCCTTGTCAAGACCAAGTGAAAGTTCGATTTTTTCCACTACCGGTTCTGTCTCGCCTCTGCTGAGGTTTCGCCTTTTTGCCCAGCTATTTATAGACCCTCGTCGTCACACGTTGGTCGTTAAAGTGAGCCAGCGCCCAAAGTTGGGCGGCCAGATTATAGAAAGTAAGCAAGCTAACTTTGCAAAGCTTCTTATTGGTTGAGCGTTTGAGATTTATTCACACGCTCGTGCGTTCCATTCTATATTTGGGGTTAGTTGTTCAAATGTCATCCCGCTTTTCTCTCGTAAAAGTTTGAGCTACAATTTGATTTTCCGTGTCACCGCATCTCAATTCGCGATGATTTTCCCAAGTCACAGTGAAATCAAGTGCTTAGCTTGATCCGAACATTCGCTTTCAGGACCTAAGTGCCTGCTTAAATGTTCTCTGTGGGTTTCTCCTGGCGGTAAACACTTGAGAATCAAACTCAACTCTGCGGTTGGCCCGGCTGAGTAGAATATGGTGCAGTACTAGTACCAGTACGTACACACAAATGTAGTTCAAGCGGCCAAATTAGGTTTACGTTGTGTTTTCGTTTGTGGCTCCGTGTGATAAAGAGAAGTGGTACTGCATATTGATATTGGGCTGCGGCTGAGTGCTGTAGTACTTTTGATCCCAAGAACAGCAGTGCTTTGGAGGCGACACGAAACTATAGTTTATTTTGGAGAGTGAAACGCATCGCAGCTAATCTTGTCGGACAACCAATCTTGCGCCTTCAAACTGTGTGCGCTTTGGTTTGGACCATTTGTCTAAATTTGTTTCTGGCAAAATCAATGCTTATTTGCAGGCAAATTACTCAATGTCTCAAATTATGCACCATATTCAATGAACCGAAGTTTAGTCGCTTATCATCACCAGCGTTCTTTCCTGCATCCAACTTTATGCACACTCGCTGTAAATCAAGCCTACATTTCGCTGTAAATTTTCCCATTAGGCTGTAAACCAGCCGTACCGTATCTCGCTTGTAAACCGGGTGAATATTGATACGAGCGAGCGCGTGCTAATAAAATTAGATATTTACGATCGACAACCGTAATTTTATACAGTCGTCGTCGTTTCCTTTGTTCTGTAGGCGCAGGCGATAGTAAAACGCCGTGCTTCGTGTCACACTCGTTTTGGTTGGTATGTCTGTTTGGCGCCTGGTTCTGCGGTATGTACCGGTTAGAGTCCTGAGCTTGCTTCAGCGCTGCTTACCCCAGTCTGATCATTTTCTGCAGAATTAGGATTATTTGTCTTGTTTCCGTTGCTGCGTTTTGTTGCTTGTCAGTTGCTGCAGGTCATTTGTCAGCGCTCTACATTCTTTCGCCCCGTGTGATTCAGAGCCGAAATATTCGCACAAACACACTTCACTCGCTAAAACATTGACAAATTATCTCGCGGCTGGGAAAGTTCAAAGTTTAATCATCTGTGTCTGTTTGATATGCCAGGAAACTTGGTTGAGGGATGTTGCTCAACAGAAGCTAAGCTTACACATTTGGTTTTGCACAGACTTTTTACTATTTGTCAATATTCGATGGTTTTGGGACAATAAAAGGCGTACCGTCGTTGATGTTTTCTGCCTATTTCCCAGATTATAGTACGAGTGTGTGGCTCGCGCATCTGTTTCCCGCTCAATCTGTTACCATCCGTATAGTACAAAAGTACATTCGCACTGTTTGCTAGCGGTGCTAATTTTGCGGCCACACGCTGTTTTATTGTCGTGTTTTTGTGTGGTCACATGCTTGTACAATGAAGAACCTTGCTGCCAGCTCACTGTGTTTTCGGTGCCGTTTTTTGTCATGTGCATCGTTCTCACTTCATTGTACTCAAGAAATGCGATTTTTGGGTGATCCTGTCATGTGCGACCCCGCACATTCCACAAGTATTGTATACCTACTGTAGTTCCTCACACTTGATGGTTTTTCTGTCGAGGTCCTTCGCTAATGAACTTTCTACCGCCCGCAGCCATGTATGTATACGAAGTGTTTGGCTAGAGAGACGAAAACAACAGCATTGTTCTGTCTGGAAGTCGTTTGTCAATTTTTTCTGTCGTTCATTCATGCTCATCCAGTCTTGAACTTGTGGATTGAGCTAAAACTGTGGAGGTGCGATCGGCTATTTCGGTACTCTAACTCTTTCTCTTTGAAAATTACTGAAATTTTTGTGATCCCCAAGAATTTCACACAATACGCGCATTTGTCATGTCACCATTGCGGTAGCGGTAGTACAATTTGAAGAGTTTGGTTTGTTGTTTTGTTGTTGTGTGCTTCGAAATTCGGTGCTGCCTGCTGCGGTCGTTAAATGTCCTCGCCTTTGATTGGTTTTCTTCCGTGAAGTACTGAATTTTACTGTCCTGTCTTGTTCCAAGCTCATTTATTGAGAATCGTAAGGCGCAGAAACCAGTGCAAACATTGTGTAAGACCTGCCTGCACCCGGTAACTCTTCAATTTTGTTCTGAAGCACGTCACCGTATAGGTGCAAGTTTGAAAAATCACTATTCCGTCACTCGTGTTACTAGTCGTTTTGGGTGATAGTTTTTTCACGCTGCACTCACACACTATCCCACTTTACGCCACGCAAGGCGCGACGCTCGTTGGTCTACACGACATCAAATGAACCGGTGCGATGCCGCGCTAGTTGACGTATGCCAAGTTCATCACTTACAGTCATTGGGCACTACATATTTCTTTCAGCGTGAAACGCCTTATTTTCATAAGCTCCTTGCGGAGTAGAGCCTAGCTAGTGGTTGATTCCTGGGTCCTTTCAGCGTACATCGTACGTTGCTTATTTCCGACACCCATCTAGGTTTCACGCCAAACATCTGTCACGTCACCATAGAACGTTCACCGATACGTCTTTGGCGCTCGCCTTGGTCCGAGCGTTGTGCTCTTGTTGTTTTTTATCACACACCGCGTTGCGTGACTGCACAACTCCAAAGTTCTCGTTTGTTCTTGAGTGCTTTTCTGCTAAAAATGACGTGGTTTTCATGCTTGGACACTTCGTGTGAGACTTGGAATCCAAAAACCTCAGAAGTTGCTGGCACCAAGTTTCGACGAGTGTTTTTTGTACGTACACACGAAAAAAAGAGTTTATGTATGTATTCCTCACTAGTGTACGTTCGTTATCTTTATATGTTCGGTTTCTGGCCTGGGTTATGACAGTTTCGCTTGCTTCGCCGTATCGGTGTCCCTAACCCGGGCTATAATGTTACATACATACGTACATAGTCAACTTTGCCCTGCATTGAAGTTTCTGGACGATGTTGCGTGTTTTTTGTGGCTTGCGGAGTTTTTTTACGTTCAAGAATGCAGTAGGGCTGGAATGTTAAGTTCGTATCGCGTTACGTACCTATGCAACTCACCTTCACTTCGCTATATGTGGACCACGTGCCCTTACTCTAACTCTTTTCAATTTTTGAAGTGGTGAAACTCTGTCCTTATCGTGTGCAGTTCCTGTGTATTAATTGACTTCTGTGAAAATGATGGTTAAAAAAAATCAGTGGTTGTGGTTGAAAATTGTGCGCTTTGGTTGCCAAATCAGAATTTGTCTTGATTTCGATGGCCGTCTTCTGAACGTTTGATTAATAGTGGTTTTGTGCATCTGTGACACTCGGGACGGATTAGGTCTCATTTCGTGGTCATGCCGCTGCTCTGCGGTGACAAATGTGTCTCTGTCTTGTCTCTCTCCAACAGAGATGACCTTTTTTCAAATCGAAGTCTCATCTTGGTTTCAAACTTTGAGTCGAGCCCAGCTGTTCCACCGAGTGAACTTGGCTTTATTGGACAGCTGGGATGTTGTTTCGACACTGCCAAGGGTCATGTCTTTATGTTTGATGTGGTGATCAAAAGTCGCGTGTTCCAAATGTTTGCATTTGTGCTTCTTACCAAGAGTCGCGATAAAGTCGATCGCTTTTGGCGGTCGGTCGGTCATCGTCCCCGGGCCGCACGTGCGTGAGCGGCAAGTTTGAATTTGATCGGGTTGTTGGATTCAAGTTTAATGCCTGCTTTAATAACCAATTTCCTGATGATACTCAATGTTTTTATATAAACTGCGGTTGTCATAAAATTCTAACCACACACGTTGTTTTTACGAACGAGTCTCTAAGACATGCGGGCGCGCAAGGACGAAGATGGTACTCGTGCGGTATATGTGTCTTAACGACATAAAATTTGTAATATTTTACATGCTCGCTCACCCGCCGCTCTCAAATGAATGACATTTTATGATGTCCTGTTCTGTTTCATATTACATTTATTTATACATGCATTGAGTATACCGCAAACCGCACACTCCGCCACCCATCGCACCGGGCGAAAGAAAACTGACAACTTTTATTCTTGTGCGCATGCTCGCGCTCTGTATGTACATACATGCACACGCGCGATGTTAATTTTTGGCAATCTTCATATTTTAGTGCGCCGAAAATAGTTTTGTTGACTTTATCTCATGTACTGTTCACATATACTGTTGACTTGACAAATCCCCTGTTGTTCGCGATATCTTAATCCAGTGCACTATCTACAAACTGTGAATATGGGCGGTTGATTGCGCATTGACGAGCGTGTTTTTGTGATCGGATCAGGTTGATGGAGTGATTATGGCCTGTGCAATTGTTATTCACTGTCTTCTTGCGCCTGTAGATCTTGGCGGATTTTCGATTTTTCTGGGTTGTGGCAACGTTGAACGCGGAATCTACTCGGTACCATGCCTGCAGTGTTAAAAGAATGGACTTTGGTAGTAAGGTTGACGATTTTCGATCGCTGCTCATGATCGATCACACGCGTGTTTGTAGCGCTCGCTCATTTGTTTCCCACAAGAAACGCTCAGGTTTTGAGACCACGTATAGGTACATGTGCACAGAAAATTATTTGTAGGTCATTTTTGTATTTCGTTTATCAATGATAATTAGGTATGAATTGTTCATGGCAGCTCTTATCCAGTTTTCTTTACATTCGTCAGCGTGATTGAGCTGTTTTTTCTCTCAGCCATCGTGAAATCTGCACCACAACGAAGAACACCAGGTCGTAACTTCACGTCACGTCATCCAAGTTAAAATTATGAATCTGTCACTATAAATTCCATAAATTGCAAGCAAAGAGAGAAAGTTATGGCGTCGTCAACGACGTATTTCTGCGGCATTCCGGCGCCGGTGGCGTTCTGCGGTCCGTTCACGAAAACGAAGAATGAGGATGATTTATTCATTGACGGTCGGTCCACACTAGTCGTACCACTTGAAAAAATACTGGCTATTTATGTTTAACCTAGGTAATGGCCAACTTTGACATTGAGTAATGTTGCTTGGGGATCGCTCATCGGTACGTACATACATATGTGAAGTGAACAGTGTTTATAGAAGGATGCAGGTGCTTTGTCCGCCATGCTGTCAGGCAACCTGGGATCAGCAACTGTTGAACGTTCAGCATTCAACCAGTAAATAATAGAGCACAAATGAATGAACTGAATGTACAAAATGATATAATCTGTGATATTCTGCACTGTTTTGCCCCTTCTTCGGTCCTGTCATTTGTTTCGAAACTAAACTTTCTCTGTACCCTTGTTGGGTCTTCGATTATCGCGGTACCCAGCACCGCGGTGTCCGGCAGCTGCTACAATAAATACCAACGCTCTTTCTCTAATGTCTGACAAATGGTGACAAAATGAAACAACGAACGTGAGCAAGTGTATTATGTATATATATCTACATCGGGTGGTGTGTTGTTTGTTTATTTGTTGCTGCCGTTTGTTTGTGTGTTATGGCTTGCCATTGGCTACTCTTTGTGTGGCGTTCGGCCTGAAATAATAATGTGAATTGGGTAGGGAGTGGCAGAGTGACGGCTTGGAATAGAATTTCTGTTGCGTTGCACAAAGCTGCAAATTGTTTTAGTGGTGGTTGGTTGCAAATGAGTGGCATTGACTTTCCTACACGTACGATACGAACTCATAATGGGTGTTCGTTCGTTCGGTAGTGCTGCCATTTTTGGTCAATCACAGCTGCGCGTGTCAAGCAGATGTGTGATGTTCCGTAACAAACTTTTCACATCCCATGTTTTTTCGACACTAATGTACTCGTTTTTGTGCACGTGTGGGTATCTGGATGTAAACGGACAAACTGTACCGGCCGAGCCGTCATCAGAGTGGTGGAAGTGTTTCAGGTTAATGCTTCCGCACTTGGATGTTTTCGTTGTGGTCTGTTTACGTTTGGGTATAATTTCGCTACACTTCACCGGCGGCACTATTATTTGGCAGAAACAAAACAAACACCACCAGCCAACCACTTGCTTTTTTAGCGAGTGGCGAATGTGAAAAATTAGCATACCATTTTGTATTGTCTGTACTGTCTCTCTGTCTCTCTTTACGCTCTGTTTCAATATTTGGTAGCGCTCTTCGAATACATTTATGGTGGTCGGCCGCGGATGCCTATTATGTGTGTGCATCGCTGTTCCTATCCGCATGGGTGTGGGGGCATGTGCTTTTTGTGCGGTTTGTGGAATAAATTTTGTTGAAAACGAGATCATACATATACAGCAGTTGGGGTGGTACCAGCTGGCGTCAGTATACTGACGTGTGCATTGCACAAATTTGTAATTTATACCGAAAAGGAGAAAGTGTGTACTTTGATGTGCGTGGACGTCCAGTTGAATTACATGTTCAGCGCGTCAATTATGTTTTTGACTGCGGTTGTTTTACGCCTATTTGTAAAATGGACATTTGTGTGTAACCATAAAACTTGCCTGATGTTGATTGCTTTGTTCCTGGACTAACAGGCGGATGGGACTGAAAACGCCAGGGACAGGGATAGTATACAACGAACAATTTTAAACTTGTAATGACTGGAGTTGATCAAGGTTGAATGTCTTGTACCTGGCCAGTTGCAAGCCTGCATCGATTCGTAACGCGTGTGTTGAAAAAATACTTCGATTTGTAGTCTTTTTAGCATTTAGCACTGCAATCTTCTTTTGATATGGCGAACTTTTCTGTGCAAACTCCTTCGAAGGTCATATTTTAGTTGTATATGCTTGAGTTTATCCTGTTGCGCGTGGGGTAGTGAATGACGTGGCACCCAAGAAACTTGCACTCGATCCAACTCCGTACTTACGACAGCGTCAGAGAGAAGTATATCTGCCTTCCCGAAAAAACACGATGCCACACGTTTTGAAAATGCGCGTTCCGAATTACCCGCCAACGCGATTAATTTTGGCTCGGGACTTGATTGGGTGATGTACACCTTGTGTACATGTTAGAGTAATGATTTGACCGTGACTTTGCATGTGTGAATTGTGTGTTCCACATGTACATTTGTTCGATCGTTCGTGGTTTGGGATTGAATCAAACGCGCAACAATCGTTTGTGGTTGAGCTCAAAACAATCAAATCAAGCCAGCCTGATCGGATTTTCTAATTTTTTCTGCTCATCAAATATTGACAATGACAAAATTGGTTCAAGGTCTATTCCGCTATCATCATATCAGCCTGATCGCTTTTTCTGTCCGATGGCTGATTTTGTGTGTTGATAGATCGAAATTCTTGGGTGTACTCTATAGATCCAGCGCATGGAAAATACCTACGCCCGGGGGACCCAACAACCGAACGAAATGATGGAAATCTGAATAATTGAGGGCGCATCAGATCACACTCCATTAGCTGCATACATACAGAGAGAAAGGGGTTGGATCAATTCCACTCTCTGGGTTTTGACCGATGAATGAATTCAGTGATTGCCTGTTGTACACAACGCGGGTTTTACACCATGAAGGGGATATACGAAATCTTGCAGAGAAAATAATGCGCTTGCATGTGCGCGCGAGGTTCACCAAGCCGGCTGTTTTCTCTTGCTGCGTCTGCGTTCATGTGTGGTCATTTTTTACGCAATCCATCGCTGAATCCATTCCGTGAAGGTTGCGTGTTGGGTACTGAGAGAAAACGGAAGGGTTGGCGCTTTGTGCACCGAATAATTATCATGAGACACCAGTCTACGTATCTGCGCAATGAAAAGAGAGAGCCCGGTGTTTTGGTGACTCAGTAACATCGCATGACAGCGACAATAAACCAGCCTCGAAAGGGCTCATGGTGTTTTCAGTGTTGGGTCGGAGCGCGTTTCCGATTCAGTGTATAGTATTTTTTTTACCTGTGTATTATTATGAGGGATGATTAGGCATGAGCATTGTACAACTCTTTCTAGGTATAGGTGGATTGTGTATATTGTTATATTGAGTGAAACAAGTGTTACTATTCACGATTATGAGCAAGTGCTGGGTCAAAAATATAGTAGTTTTGCTGAGTAATAAATCAAACGCTGTTATGCGAGAGGGATCGGCGCTTGTTTGTTCAAATTAGGCGTATTATGTATGTACGTCGGGGACCCAACCTTCACATTATTATGCCCAAGGGCCGGCAATGTTCAAGGGACGCTCCCATTTTCATACATGCCCCGAAGGCCTGATTCGGTACGTCTTGTCCCCGGTTTGGCGCCCTTTTTATCTCATTTGAAATGTATAATGAGATATTAGCCGGCACATGTCAGTCTGTTTTTTCCTGTTTTCGTTCATTTCATTTATGTTTTTCTGATGAGCAGGCAAAACGTATCATTAGAGTCGGTCTTGGGTAAGACTGGGTACTGCGGTCATGTTATTACATGCAGCTGGAATTGGGCTTATCGCTTTGCCTGATGACCTTTTAGAGCTTGCGTTGCTGGTTTGTCTTCGAGAGGGAACAGCAAAAATCGTTGTAAACGGTCAGAATTCCACGGTGCCAAAACCAATCAATTTTGTGAACTACTGCCAAAACATACTGCACGACAAAAATGATGAATGGGGGCACGGCACCTAGTGGAACCTGAAGTGTAAAGGCAAGCACGGGAATAAAATAGGTACCGAAACTGGGCAGACATTCCTTTATTGTTTAATGAGAAACACGGCTGTAGTCCAGTTTCAAAAGTTCTGCACAAAATTGACGAACTGCGAAGATAAATAGTGTCGACCTGTCCCGCCGAATCATCGTTTGAACCTTTTTTGCAGACGAATGAGGTGATAAAAACGTATGGATGGAACAGTTGTCAGCTAGTGTCTTTTGTTTTTCCCGTTATCGTGCACCGGTCTCGCATCGCAAGCACCCGCAGTGGACACGCCTGATTTATTCGTTGTTATTGTTCTTCACACTCGCAGCCCGCATGTTTGGAACGCTTTCGTAATATTCTGACAAGTGTAATATTTACTACGTAGTGTACAAGCAGTGTGCAAGTGAGCGAAAGGCTTGATTATTATGCCCGTCCGTTTCGAATAAACAGCCTTCCCTGTGCATACCACCCAGACCCGCATGTCTTTGTGTGTCCCGCCCGGGCTGGGCACTCAAATTGGCTGTAATTGAAATTTTCCTTTCCAAAGCGGATTTTGCGGTCTGGTGTCAACAGAGGACAAGAACAGTGATAATAGCTTTCGTTCAAACAGAGAGAGCAAAGAGGGGTTGGCGCATGACTTTGGTTGAACAAATATTTTGGTTTGAGGACCGACTATCTTGTTTCTTCGGGTTTTTGAGAGCAGAACACCAACGTGCTGGTATGTGAATGTGAACGCGGAAATGAAGATAAAATGTTAGAACAGTATTCGCAAGGGACTCTATTATTTATGAACATGCCAATCAAATGTGCCCGCTGCGCAGATCATATGGCATGGCCCCAAATAAGGCGAGCAACTGGGCAAATATTAGCTGACTATAATCGTTATCATGTCAGCGAACGCAAGCAAAGTGAACAATTTGCGTGTTTGGGTTTATGATTTGCGCATTCAACCGTAGATAATGGATGACATTTGGTATTGACATTGGCAATGACTTGGGGTAGATATGGTGGGTCAGGGGGATGTGAACTGTGCTGTGGTCATGTGGGGACTGTGTTGATGCCAGAAACCATGTGAATGAATGAAGGCAGATAAAAGTTTCGGGAAAAGCTGGCCGATACGTGAGCGACAGTTCCGTTAAGAGAGCCACATTCAGGCCCGACGTGGCTTCAACCTGTAAATGACCGGTGTCCTGCGAAATGCCGGGGGTGACGAACCATCCCAGGTTGAAAAGATGGACCAAGTGGTCAGACAAACAACACACGCGTTCGAAATGGAGAAGGAAACCAAACCAATCGGTGGTGCGATCAATATCGGTACTGTGTTGAATTTCGTGCCGTTTCCCATTTCAGATGTGCGAGCGCAATTCGTGGATCAGATCCGCTGCCTGGAGCAACGCACCGAGACGCAATGCGCACTGTTGAGCGAGCTGCACGACTACTACAGACGCCGGGCAGAGTTGGAGGCGGAACACAGCAAGAGTCTGGAGAAGCTGGCCAAGAACATTCAGTCGAAGAATCGATCGAATGAACAGAAGTGAGTGTATTTGATGGATAATGTGAGCTGGACAGCAATGGGCCGAATTCACGCACGAAACCCAATGCACGCATCTCCACGGTGCGCAAATTCCCTCTTCCGAGAACGTGCTTCCGTTTAACAACGCTGCGGTTGCCCAAAAAATAGCCTGATGGAAGTTGTCATCTTCGCTTTCGGGAATTCGGCCCAATGTCAACGTTATGTGCTTTTCAATACAGGAGGTTTGTTTCAAAAGGCCGTTCAATATTTCTCGGGTGCAGTGTAGTTCCTGGGGGAAAGGGGGTCCCCCCTAAGGTACACTAACCGCCGCGCCAAGGTACACTAGTACACTAACCGCCGCGCCAGGTGCACTAACCGCCTCAATTTTTGCCTAAAATCAGCATTTTAGGCCTAAAATGGGCATTTTTAGGCCTAAAACTGGTGATTTTTTGGTCAATTATGTCAAACGTCGCCAAAATACCCTTTTTATGGAGAATTTTTTCCAAAAAAGGGGCAAAAATCGGTCAAATTTTCTACCTCAAGAAGTGACTTTTTCCTGAACTTGGGTCTTCCCCATCCCCTTTCCCCCCAGGGAGGTACACTAACCGCCGCACGGAAAAAAGGGGTAGGTACACTAACTGCCGCGCCGGACCAGGAACTACACTGCTCGGGTGTTAGTACCTGCTTTGCCTTGGCTCAAAAATGTTCCGTGATGAACGTAAAACGGGAGGGTAGGTTTGATAACAGCAGTTGCTCATACCGATCATTCCTGATATAACCAAACCAAACTAACTCAAAACCAACTGAACTGAAAAGCTGTCCTTTGGCCAGTTCTGAAATTACTTGGGCGCGTCATTTTCCATGTGACACGATGATGTCTCAGCAAACCGATACATTCCATAAGCCCTTCCTTTGCTCACAGACGTGACCCGTGGCAACAGCACTCGATGCATTCAATGTGGAGTGAAGTTGTGGAGCAGACGCGCACCGAAGCCAGACATCGCGCCGTGTTGGCTGATTTGTACGGCGTGTATGTGACTGCTGCGATCACTGCACGCACTGAGGATATACAGAGAATTGCGAGAAAGGTTGGTGATCGTTGTGGCGTATTTTTTGTTTTTATGTGTGTGACCGAACTGTGGAGTGGTTGACACAGAGGCTTGCCCGACTAACTAGACTGTCTGTCTGTCAACTGTTCTACGATAAGCTACTACACGTGTCCGAGATGTCAAAACCGTTTGGCGATTGTTTCAGTGTCGCGAAATTGCCGGCCACGCGCACGAAGAGATCTCACGCGTCTTGAGCGAACTACAAACTGTGAGTACACAGACTGTTCGATTTGATATGGTGTCATTTATCCAATATTTACAAATGTGAATAAATGCGCAACAAACACGCGATTCCAGGCGTTCAAAACCTATCAACTTGCCTACGGTCACTGTTCGGTGGTCGAATCGAAATTTCGTGTGTCCGAAGCGGCACGTACCAAATTCGAGGAGTCACATCCGCAAAAAGTGCCCAAATCGCGAAAGTACAAAGCGTTGGAACGTGAATATGAGAAGGTATGGTGAATTCTATCATTGATTTCTAAAATGTTCGATAAGTTTCAAATATTTACTTCCAGAAGCACCACAAGTATCAAGAATACAAACTGCGTGCACTGAAAGCGCGCAATGAGTACTTGTTGTGCGTCGACGCGGCCAACGCTGCGCTGCATCAGTATTTCGCCGATGACCTGTCCGATTTGATTGATGTGAGTGTGGGCTCAATCCATATTTTCAGATTTCTTCGTGTCATTAATTGGGTGTGCTGCAGTCCAGCCTGTTTATGATGACCACACCGGCTAAGTGGTTCGTGACCACAGCGAAAATGCACCGTAAATATTGTGCTCGTCGCCAATACGTGGAAGAGTCATTTCACCTTTACGACCATTTTGATCGCTATAATAGACGGTACACCGCTCAATGAAATCAATCAATTCATGAAGACCTAAACGCAAGTTGTTCACGTATTTGCAGTGTAGCGACCTGGGTCTGCAGCATTGGCTGTCGAACCTGACATCGGTCGTGGTCTCGGCCCGCAAATGTGTCTCGATGGGTGAGATGGATGCACTGGCTGAATTGAGTGGACTGTGCGAGAATTACGATTCGCGATTCGACAAACAAAAATTCATCGAAGCGCATCACGCGTCGTTCATGTTGCCGAAGCGATTCGAATTCAGGTGTGCGAATTGATTTGAGTGATGTTTCACAAAAGTGATGTGGATGTTCAGATCACTGGCCTGGTCTGCTTGATATCAAACTTGTGATCATCGGATTGGGTCGGATTTCACGAAAATGTTTTGCGAAATGCGGGTAGGGGACTGTGTGAAATGTGGTTGACGCAGGCCCATACCAGGCCGTTCCGATCACCAACTTTGAAATCGGTCCTGGGTTTGCCACGTTTCGATTATTTTTCAGACCTCACCTCAATGACGATATTCGGCAAGTGTCAGCACAGAAGAGTGTCCAGGAAGAGCTGGTGCAACGCTTGTGGCAGATACAGAAACGATTGAGTGATTTGAGGGCTGATCATGATGAGGTTCGGTTGTCGGCGGATTTGTGCTCCTTTTTTGTATTCCTGTTTGACATTTTTGATATTTTCGCTTCCGATTCCATTAGTTCTATATGGACGTGCTCCGGTCAGGCGGCGGACCTGGCCCAAGTCGAAGAAAGCATGTTTTTGTTCGCAACTGATTTTGGAATATGTGCATATGCTCCCTGTTATTATGCAACATCGTCTGGTGCCAAAAAGCTGCCTCACACAACTCAACGTACTTTTCATTGCAGATGTGGAAAACGCTGAACACAGCCGAACAACGAGTACTCGACCTGCAGACGCAGCCGAACATCGGTGTTGATGACCTATTCCTAGCCGTACAGGGCTCGAACTCAACTGTGGGCGCATCGGAGTGCGCCAAGGTGAAATCGTGTCGTGAATCGGACCTGAATGTGCAGAAGAGAAAGCAGGACCTCGCTGAGCTCGAGGATTTCTATTTGGAGGTGGGTATGACATGTCTTGGGGTATTCGGAAGAAAGCTAGTGGTGACGCAGATGCAACAGTGGGTCGGGCAAATATACAATGG
Organism: Rhynchonema sp. JSB1_4; assembly: GCA_030248065.1. NCBI lineage: Eukaryota > Metazoa > Nematoda > Chromadorea > Monhysterida > Xyalidae > Rhynchonema > Rhynchonema sp. JSB1_4. The sequence goes on from JASAMV010000625.1 coordinate 15,950, forward strand.
ATCGGATGTTGTTTGTTCACACGTCCTTTGAAACATTACGGAGCTACTCTGTGCAACAAATTCCGGCACTAATTCTCTGATGTTTCATTTTCACGAGATGCTCATCGAGACTAAAAACGTCACACGTTTTTGTCATAAACTTTGTTCCGGGTCCCAAACGTCGGTGAATGTAGCATTTTGATTGAAGTCTCAATTACGAGTCAGTCAGCTGAGCAGTGGTTACACATTAAACCACAAGCAAGAGTGTGGTGCAGTTCTGATGCCTGACCCGATGACGTAATAGCTGTCAGAATTTTATTATTTTGGGTTGTCGAGATTTTATTACATTAGAGTTATCGGGTCCCGTTTGTGTGTCATGTGATAAAATGCATTAGAGTGGCACCCAGTAATGTAGCAACGTTTACTGTTGCCTGCGCACATCTGTGTGACATTTAGTGAGTTATGACCGACCAGCAAACACGGGATGTGGCGTTCGTTTGCGTTTGTGTAATAACCACCATCTGACTGGCTGACTTTACACACTTCGACTCGAAAATAAAGTGGATATAACCCACGGTGGGCCTTGTCTTTGCACAATGCTCTTTGAAGCGACACCGCATGGCCAGCAAGCTAGTGGGGACAGCCCGGCCAGGTAGCCGGTTTGTGTAACTGGTTGCTGCTGGAGTGTTGCATCAAGCAAAGAGTGTAGGTGACATGTTCAAACACTTTGGTGCGGTAACGATGTGACTTGTGACACATGTGGACAAGGGAATGGGCAAAAAACTGGGCGCGTGGCGTTCTTGGTTGTCGTGTGGAGGGTGGGGACCGGTGGTTTTTCGGTGCGCGCAAAATGTTGTGCAAAAGCTGGCAGGATCTGTTATGTTTCACGTGCACATGACCTGTGGCAGTTGTGGTATTGGTCAGTGGATACTTGTCACTTGTTGTGAAACAAGTACATTGCCAACAAAAAACACTCTCGAAATGCAGCAACATTTCATCACCAACTCAAAAACATTTTTGCAGAAATTCCGCCACTACGTGCTCACATCGAATCTCATCCAACGGCTGCAAGCACGCAGCGACGCCATACATTCGGCATTGGATGTGCATTCGTCCGGACTGAGACCACCAGCGCCAACGATGGACAATACCACCACTACAGGTACACAGTCTCGTCTCATTATAGTGACCATTTCCGTTATTGTAAACGCCAGTTTGGTGCCCTATAATCTGTGTCAACGGCACGGAGCAATATATATTTCAGTGAGCAAAATTATGGGATCCCGATCCTATCACCACGAGGAAGGTAAAAAAAGACTGCTGTGTCTAGGGTGTCAGGATTGTTCACGCCCACTTGTATGGTCACATGTAGAGTGAGTAGCAAATGGGTAGTATCATCGTGTCCTTGTGTTTCCTCCGTTAATTTGGTCGGTTTTCACGTCCGGGTGGTGCTCCGGGTCATCGTCACGTCATCGGTGGGACGAGTGCCTCAAACTGCCAACTGTGCAGGGCAAAGCGCCCCTTTCCCTATTAATGCCAATGTTTCATTCTTTCAGCAACCACGACCACAACGGTGATCCAGAATCACCACGAGCCAACCAACGGCAATGTATCGGTGGTGGTGAATGGACAGTTGAGACAGCTGGCGTTGTTGTCCGTCGATTCTAACAATTCGGGCAGGAATGTTTCGCGTGGTTGGTGTTGGGTTCATGCTGTTGATTGAAATCGGTTTCGGTAGCCAACATCACTCGGTAGGCTTCCGTCCCGAAACATTTTTGAGTTTCGAATGCATCGATTTCGTGAATCCACGAATCACGCCATTTTATCGAAATTGGTGGTCATTTCGGTCTGAAGTCGCCTCAGGAAATATTTTTGAGTTTCGGGTGGTTTGTTTTGGTGTTTTTACAAGTTGTCAAATAGCAGTTTACTCGTCAGAACTAAACTTACTTTGCGTAGCGTTTTTCAAAGGTCAGTTTTCGCATCGCAAATTTGACTGAGGCATTGAAGCTGTTGATCAGCTCGAGGCGGTCTAAACTCTGTTTACGAAACATTTTTCATGGAGCACCGCATCAAAAGCCAGCCCACTGCTATTGAATTACCAAACTTGGTTATCGATCCCTTCCTGTTGCTCACGTGACTTTTTTTTTGTTTATGTTGCAGGTGTCTTGCCGAGATTCTAGGTGTCTGTCACTCAAGTTCGAAACATCCTGGTGAAAATGTAGGTGATGAGAGAAAGACGGAACCAAGTCTCGCATATCGGTCTGCTTGATAATCGTTCAGTATCAATACTTCAATCCATACCAAGCAA